>MNPL01014706.1:0-69151 GCA_002081605.1 Tropilaelaps mercedesae | reverse complement strand
CTATAAAAGTAGGCGTGTCTTCCGTGTCACCTGTGTAGCACTCAATGGGGGGGGGGGGGCTTGTCTCTCTATGTCCTGCTAGCGACCTGCATGTCCTGCTAATGACCTACATGTCCTGCTAGTGACCTACATGTCCTGCTGCTGCTGCTGCTGCTGGTGGCTGGGTCTGCGGTGTTGCGGCAAGCAGAGCGATTTCAGTATTTTCTGCATTTGTTGGTCGTCGTTATACGTCTTCCTCTTGCCCACCTCCTGCCGCCTAACCCCAAACCCCCGTGTGGGCCTGACAGTCAGTGAGTGAGTGAGTCTTCTCATGTCGGGGGTCTCATTGACCGTCCGTCCGTCCGTCCATTACGGCGACCTGACCCCACGCCGTCGGTGTCGGTAGCGACGTTCCGCCGACGACCGCAGGCCGTCAGTTGGCGTCTGTCTTTGGATCCGGCCAATAAGTAAGAAAGCCACTCATCCGGAGTAAGCTCCCGCGACAGAAAAAATCCGACACAACGCGACGACGACGACTCCGTAGGAAAGAAAACTCGAAGGCTAAGCAACGAACGAATGTCAGACCCCGTGAACGGGTCGGAGTTAGACAGACAGACACCGCTTCTGCTGTGGCAGGCGACGTTGGTGGCGTGCGCTCGCGGTGAAGTCCGCGCGTTCTCCATATCTAACTATTATATCGTTCTCTCGAGCGGCGACGACGACGACGTTTCGGCCTGGTGATGAAATTCCATCTTTTGCCTCTCCGGGGGGGTCTTCGCGTGGCCGGGTTCGCTACAGCCGTCGACGACGCTGCCGTCTCCCGAAAGTTGTGGTCTCAGTGGGTCCGCGTATTCTTCGGCTATCCGCTCCATAGCCGATCGCTGCTTTCATTAGTACGGGAAGAAGATACTGAGAGAACGACGCTCCGAGCGACACGCCGAACAGGCAGGCAACAATAATGTCCCCACAAGTTACCCCCGTTATCGTCTATGAAATCCCATCAGCGTTAACATCGTCATTGCCACTGTAGACGAATATAGAAGACAACAACAGCAGCAGTAATGATAATAAACGGCAACATGGCGCTCGGAGTTTTGATTTGAACCGAGAGTTCTCCCGAAAGTCCTCTCTCGGTCTCTCTCGCTCGCCGCTCAGTGAACCAACCCACTGTGGTCGGTTGTGCTTCTGGTGTTTGTGTGTGTGTGTGTGTGTGTGTGTGGTTAAGTTACAGCCGCAGACGAGACACACGCATGACGAGGAGGCGTTCTCTCTTCAACTCCGATGTGCTGCACCCCACAAACGAGCGGGACGGTAACCGCCACCACCGGGGTGGCTGTTGGCCGATAGTTTAGGCCTCCCGGCCGATTCGGTGCTTCATCGTCGAGAAGGCTGAAACTGTTGCCGCTAGACCCACCAGGCTGAGTCAAGAGAGAAGACCGCCTAGCCGATGACGCTGCTGAGAGAGGAAGACCAGGTCGAGGAACCGACCGAGACAGCGGTAGATGATCTTCTCCGGTCACCGCCATCGCACAACAGGGAAATAGCCATCTTGCCGATACGATTATAGCTTAATTAGAATCTTGCTATCGCATTAGGCAAGGGCAGGGGTAATTGTTCGATTGAGGGTGGTGTGCAGAAGCAGATGGGGGTACGAGAAGAGCCGAAGGTCGTGTGAAGTAGCAGACGTGTAGAGCACTAACAGCTCTGGGGGTTGCTTAATTTGAACCGGCTGCTTTGTGTTGTATCGAGTCCGTAGTAAATGATAATGTAGCGTCATTTCAAAAGACGAAATACGCCGATGTTGTGCTCGATTGGTTGGTTGATTTGCACAGCATCGGCGGACGCTGCGTCGAGTGCATCGGGTGACGTGCTGAACAATTAATTACACGTGTGGCACTCGACCCCAGCGAGGGGGCACCCCATCTCGAACGCACCCGATCGACAAACGGTACACGACAAACAAACCGAGGGAAAGAGACAGCCGTTTGCTGTATTCGTTCGAACAACAGAACAACCGTTCGTACCTGACAAAAACGATGTTCTAACCAATCACACACACACGAGCGCGCGCGCGTTTATTCGATGCGTTCACCTAAACCCACAACATCTGCCCTTTTCTGTTTGCATTAGCCATACATCGAGCGGTATTGGTTGGCGATTCGTCAGTTCCATCGTCGCCGCTAATGTTCTCCCGTTTGTCGAGCACAACGAAACGCGTCGACATGGATGCGTTTTCCTTTTCTCGATGTTTTTCCCAACCATTCCCATCGCAGTGACGTCAGCGTGACCGCGTGACGAAGATTGGAATACGCCGCTTTCGGTGGTGGACTGCGTTTCCCGTTCGTCTATGCGAGCCGTCTTTTCGGCCGACAACGCTTGAGCAATTTGGCTCGGAACTTTTTGGCTCGTGTTCGAATTCGGCGGACAAAAAGTTCTGTGTCATGCTGTAGCCGAAACTTCAGAACAGAGCAGGGTTTGTGAAAAGTCATTTCGAGTCGATAGTGTCACAATAAATACGCGTTCCCTTTTCGCGATCATCTGCTGCTAGTCGAGGTAGCGAAACAGCAGTCGCTTCGACGCCGTCCCCTTCGAAATCGTCACCGCCCAATGCCACTACACTAATCAAAGACAGCTACCAAAGTGGTACGCATCCGTATGCGTCGTGAAGAGGGGCATTTATTGGTCGTTTTCAATAAACCGATGCATCATAAACCTTGGCCGCCGAGTGTGCACATTGATCGGACGTTGCAACGCCTGTTGAACTCCCGTCCAAGTAACCATGGACGGTCACAGCTGATTCCGCCACTCTCATCAGCTGATCACAGACGAACCGGCGGCATTCGATGATGCTGTGCCATTCAAGGTTTCACGAACGACCAGCTGGAATGGTCGCGACGCGAATGACGCTAAGCATAGACGTGACGTGGATTAACTACAGCACGCCTAAGTCACAGATCGAACTAAGCTATCATCGAGTGGTACGATGGGGTGCGTTTTCGCAGGTATTTTTGTCGTTGTTGTTGTTGTTTGACTGTCACAGATCTGCCCGGCGACGTTCGGGTGTTGGCCCCGCAATTTCCGAATTTGACCGTTTGTCGGGCCCCCTTGAACGCCGCCTTTGTCCGTCGTTTGCGCCCCCTTCCCCCTCATCTGACTTCGAGGTCCCGATGGCGTTGACGATTCGGTTGAGTAGCTCGATGGCTTTTTTCGAAGTTCCATCGTCGTCGTCGTCGTCGTCCTCCTCTTTGGTCTACGCTTTGCGTGAACGAGCGTCTGCTCCTGTTTTGTGAGTTAGGCCTCGCTTTCTGGGGCGTTCACATTGGCTGATGGCTGGCCGCAGTTCGTTTGGTGCGTCTCCAGTGACGATCACGGACTTCCTGATCTAGAGCAAACAGCTTCGTCGACCGGCGAACACGACAACATGACGGCGGGGATGGGTGCGGGGGGCGGTTAGTTGAATCCCGAACGTCGTCACAGCAAACGAACGTCTGCCCGCGCCTGATTCGAGGGCCGAAACGGAGTACCCTTCCCTTTCTCTCTTTCCCATCCCTCGCAAACAGACTCGGAAGGTCCCTCGTCTTGTGTGTGTGTGTGTGTGCGATAACTTCGACTGAGGTGTCCTGATGAAGACAGCTGAAAGATTGTCGACGAAGAGATCATCCTACTCTGGTGTTTTCTGCTGGGATGTAGGAAGGCGGAAGTCGTTCGGAGGATGTAGCACACAGCAAAGTGGCTAATGAGCTTGTCGCCACGGGCTGGAAGGGATATTGTTTCATTACGTCGATCTAATGAAACCGGTACAAGAAGAAACGGCTGAACTCGAGCCTCGTCGTCTGCCCGTTATCTGTGCTGATTGTTCGACTGTTTGTTGTCCGCAGTCATTGATTAGTGCGCGTGAATGTACGCATTTTCTGTCGTAAGTCTATGCCATCACAAAGCTGACGGGAGCATGGCCGTCGAACACGGCGTTATCGTGACGGTACCACACGTTGAGTACGTACCACACGTACACGTACCACACGTACACGTACCACACGTACACGTACCACACGTACACGTATCACACGTACACGTACCACACGTACACGTACCACACGTACACGTACCACACGTACACGTACCACACGTTGAGCCTTACATTTTCTCGCTCTCCCAGTGCAAATCAACGAACAGTACAGACTTGATTGGATATGTTTAGAAATTTATTGCTGCTAAATCTGTTCGCGGAGATTACAAGCCGACCTTGAATTAAAAGGTTGCGCCGTTTAGGGGGGCTGATCGGCGTTCAAGCAGTTGGACGGTTGAGAAAAACAACAACTGACATTTTTTGTAGCTGCTACACAACGCCTATTGCTATGGAGGGAACCGTTACCTACCTCTACCTCTACCTACCTATAGGAAAGTAATCTTTTTAGGCAAACAAGAGACATGTTCCGTCCCATCAGATCAGTTGACACTCCACATACAACAGACGCTTCGTTTTGCTTCCCTTCGCTATTCTGAGCGGTCGAACAGCGTCACTACTTCACATTTCGGCTAGAATTCTATCACTTGAGTGAGAGTTCAGAAGTGGCATTGAGCTGTGAGAACGATTCCGCCTGCTTTTCGTTCTCTCTCTCTCTCTCTCTCATACTTTGCCTGTGTCGCTCTGAGTTCCGCACAGAATACGCAGAATTGCAAACGAATACTTGTGTGTGTGTGTGTGTGTCCACCGGAGACAATTTTTGTGCTCATTGAGGTTCTCTCACTCTGTCGTTGTGTCGCTATTCCCCCGCATGTCGTGCATCGAACTCGATCTACTTCACCGTGAGTCACTGTAGTGCCATATCACGATGGTAGATAGAGAGAGAGAGAGAAAGTGAACTTGGCGTGTCTCTCTCTCTCTTCTCTCGATGATGATGTCTTTCTAAGATCGAGCGGCGTTTCGTCAGTGTATTTTCACCATCGCGCGTCGTCACATTAGGGCTCCATCCCCACCTACTCGTGCACGAGATGCCATGTTCGTCGCTAGAAAAGTACCAACCCGGTCGTCGTCGAGGTGGTGAACGTATCCGGCAATGTCATGCGCAGTGGCGGCGATCTTTGCGAGCGCCCTACACTGAATGCGGGACTGTGAAAGCTACCACCTACTAAGTAAGGGGAGGCGAGTGAGTCGTTCCTCGATGAGTGAGCTGGAACTTGGCCATTGTGTGCGCACTCATGATCCGTTGATCTCCATAGCTCACAACGACGGGGCCTGTTCAGACGAACCGACTCGGTCCAGACCTGGTGAGATTATCGCGCCCGGCCCCGACAAGATCCGAGGAGCTGGAGCAGCAATCCCGATGCAATGGCCGCGTTGGGCCGCTGAAACGCGACCCACCCGGCGAATTTGATTTGGTCGAAGTCGAACGAAACTCGCTTCTGTCGTCCGTGAATCGGCATTTTTTGTCGCTTCATGAAACGGCGCAGTCCGTCGTTGGCTTGGGCTGGCTGCTATTGACCTTAACGCATTGACAGAAAAATCGGTTGCTCGCGCGAGTCGAATATGTTTCTGGCGTCCTGGCCGTTGTTGCTAACAGTTGAGCAATCGCGTCGCACTAAAATGACGCTAATCACCACGAAACCTTAGGACACCTTTATTTACATGCAAATCGTCTATCGGAGTAGACGAATATCGGATGCGTCCCATCGTAGCTGGAATCCTCCATTGGGGCGTTTGTCGATAGGCAAAAACGAAACGTCTCAGACAAGTTCTGAGGTTATGGCGGACGTCGAATCTGACGCGTTGTCATGATAACGAATAGTCGGGAATCAATTAGAGGACACAAATAAACATAGATCCGCTACAGACAAACACGAACCAGCTCATTCGTCATGTGCGAGCATTCATGTGCGAGCATTCATGTGCGAGCATTCATGTGCGAGCAGACTTCCTCTGGTGGTTGAAACCCTTCAACTCTCGGTGGTCCAAACTTCGTTCTATAATTTCTGCGTTCAATAAAACTCCACATCGGATTAAGTCGCGACGTTTCGTTCCTAAATATCAGGGCGGCAAAGAAAAATCGAACGGTTACAGCAGTTGCTTGTTGGACTTAATTTGGACGCGCGCGTGTTACTGGCGCGTATTTGTCCTATTTGTTATGAATTCTACACAGCACCAGAGAAACTATCGATTTGAGCCGTACCGAAACGATTTTTTTCTCTTCGATCAGAATAATGACTAATATTCTCTACGGTGAAAGGCGCGAATCCGCTCCGATCTAGATGACTCGCTAAATCTATTCTTCCCATCGGTCTAAACCCGTCGAGCAGGTAAATTGGGGGGACCGTTACGCCTGACTAAGCCTTCTGCAGAGCGGCTGGACCAATCAGGCTGGTCTTTCACATTTGGTGCACGAGTATCCGACTTGGCAATAAAATAGTCGGAAAACGAACCACCGTTCAGGCCGTGTCAGCCGTCGACCGACCATCTACGCGGCTATTCCGCCACGATAGGTAGAAGTCAATAGCCAGACTATCGGGTCATCTTTTTGTAATCGGCTTTTTGCTATCACCGAGTGAGTTTCTAGTTGAATTAGGCGAGCTTAGTTTATTGCTGTGCTTAATTATTGCGTTTTGCGGATGTTTTCATTCGAGTGCTGCGTATTGCCTAGCGGCTAGCCTCGTTCCGACCGTTGTAAATCACTCAGATAGCGGCCTGAGGGGGCGGCGGGCACAGATTTACTTCTTGTGGCTCCGCCGTTTTCGTCGGGTACCATTTGCGCTTGGTTGGCGTAGGGGGCGTTCTGTCTTCGGTAGGTCCTCAGCAGGAACGCCGTTGCGCTTCCGCGTCAGAATTTCGTGCGTTGCTCTCAAGTGACTAACAGGAATGCGGAATGCTTTGTGTCGATTGCACATACCCCACTCGGAGAGGTATTCGATCCGCTTTTTCGATGTGTCGACAGGGTACAGAGCAGATGACAGACCGAAGACGTACGCACGATACGCATTTCAACATTAGACACCCGAGTTCTCCGAGGAATATACGTTGGAATTTAAGCGAAATCTTCTGCAGAATCGCGTTGCACCAACTGATTGGTGATGATACTTCAGCAGGAACTTGCCAGTTAGTTGCCTTTTTGTGAGAGCGAGCTATTGCGTCGGCCAAGGGCACCGCCCTGGCCGAGTGGGGCACACGTGGTGGAATGTTTTCGTCTCCAACAAGTGTGTTAAAGGACCGTGGCGAAATTCGAACGATTCAGCTCGAATTGTTCGCTTGTACTAATCCATCGCTGAATCGAAACAGCTCCGTTCTTATCGAACCTCCTGAGCAGTGATCAAACTACGAACCCAGCATGCGACTGTTGGAAATTGCCAACAAACATCGTCGTGATAGCAAACTTATTCTTTGATACGAAACGCGAACCGAAGACATTGACGGTCGGGGTGTGGTAGTTCTGTCGTTGGTGAACTTTAAAGAATCGCCGCGTCTAACGAGAAGTTACTGTGGGATTCTCTCGCTTGTGGGACGCGTCGTCGTTTGGTGACGGCGCTTCGTTCCTAGAACGCTAACGTTAGAGAGTGGGTGGGCCAATCCGATTGGATGATGATGATGATGATGATGATGGAATAACGACGCATGTCTACACGCGTGACACATGTACCGACATTGCAAAAATGCGGCCTTTATGTCCCGAATTCTCATTATCATCTACCGAATTCGGTGTTCCACTCATGCTTGCCATCACTCAATAGCCATACGTGATTATGTTAATGAACGCGATAGCCTTGAACTGAGAGTCGATGATTATCTAGGATTTTTCTCAATCGGGATTCGCTTATGATTCACTGGGACGTATCAGAGCGAACCGAATCGCGAAACTTTGCCGACGACAAACATTGACAGGTCGTCTTGTCACCTACCTAGCGAAGTATTGCGCACCCGGCACACGGCTTCAAGGCGTTCAAGCACGAGATCTTTTGTTCAAGTCCAGCAATAACGGATACGCCATCGAGACAGGCGTCAATCTTAATAGAAGGTCTGTGCGAAAATAGGGAGAGCGAGCAGATATTGTCAATAATGTGCGTCTCACAGGGACGCCAAGCACGGGACATCAGAAACGCTACCATTACAGCGTCGGACACGCGGTCATCGATCTATTTTTCAAGGCATTTCCTATCACAGAGCCTTTAGTCTGGTGACATTGACTTGTTATCTATGACGCACACAGAACGCGGCGTTGAGACGAAGCATTGTAATATCGACTCGAGACGCTGGAATGATCGCAGCTGCTAGGATTCCATCGGTGGAGTGTGGGCAAGGCGTTTTTCTATGACTAGCTAACAATCTAGTTTCTTACATAGCGCCCCTGCTGATTCCCTTTTAGTAAAGCTCATCTATAGCAGGCGGTCTCGTTCGGCCGACGCTTCCGCCATGTAAACTGTTGACCAGCTCCCATCAAACTTCGTTCGTTCGTTCGAGGTTCCGCGCGCACGACGAAAAGTCAACATGCTTGTAAACACATTTTTCTTTTTCACGTGGAGGCGGGCGCGTACGAGTTCCAGGCGCTGCCGAAGTTCGGCTCCGTCTGAAGCCCGGTGGAAAGGTCAAGCAGGAGAGAAAGAGAGTGGAACAGCGAACTTTCCACTGTACACCATTAACTCGGCAAAACAGACAACACCGGAACTGTAAACTTTCATTGTCAACATCGTCGACAAGCACTGGTAACTACAGCTTTTTGTTTGACAATGTTTAGGCCACTTCCTTTCTCTGGGTGGCGCATAAAAGCGGACGGCGTCGCTTCATCTCGTTTTCGGGTCCCCCCCGCTGAGAGTCAGTCACGACGTGGTCAGAGACGGTCAGAAGTTGTTGTCACCATCGAAATATTCGTATAACACTTAAACGCAGCTATACAAACGTGTATAGACGCGCACAGTATTGATTCTCGACGCGCAGATCAAGGGCATAACCCTTGGCAAATATTTCGCCTTGCTCGATCATTATTGTTACCATTTTTGTCAAAGGAACCCCGCTTGCCTCTGCAGAATTTTCGCTGCGTTTTCTTCTGCTTTGTATTTTTCATCTTTTAACAGGCTCTACGGTTCGTTGTTCTTGTTATGTTTTTGTTGTTTCTAAGCGTTAAAATGTTTTCAATAGTTTTCTATACCAGTTTGTTTGCAGATCCATAGTTGAGCTCGTTTTTTCTCAACACTGACAACAACCCCATCGATTCGCGTTGACTTCGTATGCGTTTTATTTAGGAGGCTAATTTGCAATCTACATCTACAAGCTGGATCTACATATCACTACTAAATAGTCGCTGATTACGATAAGACGAGCTACAACGAATTCTATGGGTCGATTTTTCAAAACTTTTCCAATCTAACACCAACCCACCAAGATGACGGGGAGGATGAAAAAAGATCATCTTCGAACATGTCATGATATTTATTCTTTCTCTCTCTCTAGGAAAACCTGACCTTTCTTCTCGTGAATCTACACGAGGTTATTGTCGATCAAGATCAACGTAGTTTGGCCGTCTTTCATGATAGAGCTTCTGAGAGTTCAGTCGGACCCTTGTTTGGATCGCTTCCAATCAGTTTGGACGTCGGCTGCATCATTATCTCATGGCAATTATTTGTATTTATATGCATAGATACTTTGGACCACTTTGAGCGCCAGACCCAGCACAGATACAACAACAACACACAAATCTGCGATTTAGTGTTTTGTTACGCGCTAGATCGTGGGCCTGCGCAAATTGCTCGAAGAGTTGTGGCCGACGAAAACATTCGACATCGCACGACCGAGAGAAACATTTCTAATGTTTCAGTGATACTTAAACTCCTCAAATGAGTCGGAGGCTCCATCATTAGCCGTTCACAACCGTCAGCACCGAGGGGTCGCACTGTTTATTTGACTTGCGGCGAAGACGACTTGAGCACAATCTGTTTGCTTAAAGTTGCAGTAGTAGTAGTAGTAGTAGTTCACTGTACAAAAATGTATCATGAAAGGCCATTCAGACGTTGCTTTTGTACGCACACACTCATCCTGTGTTTTTTGTGGTTCTCGTTTTTACTACGCCCCCTATGACAGGTGGTGGTGGTGGCCGTGGTGGTGGTGGTGGTGGTGGTGGGGGCCCATACCTCTCAAGGATACGTGAACATTTAGATACAGCACGAATTAATAGGACGATGAATCGTTTCGTGGATCTGGTCCACAATCAAAGGGAAAGGCATGAACATTGTGTCTATTCGCCTGAAACAAATCAACGAACGACCCACCACCTCCATAATGGCCTCCTTCATGTTGTCATTGTTAGGAAGATTGCGCTACACAGCAGAACTCGACATCAGTGTCGTTACCAAATGTATGCTCGCACACCCGAAGCCTTCTAGCAAGACTTTTATTACTGTATACAGATCTCTTTGGGGCCAAACTGACAATGGAGTTGTCTCCTCTGGTCTCCGTGCGAGGTTTCAAAGAAGGTCTAAGAAACGAAACGTCTATATACAGCAGTTAGATGTCTAAAAAGCCATCTTGGCGGTCACGAGTCGTCGTCCCTCGCGGCTGGCCATTACGACGATATCATTACTTGAAGTAGCATTGATCAAAATGTTTGATGACTACGACCAACTTCTCTTTCGGTCACTAGCACGAGAGGAGGGGGGGTGGGCCTAAATAAAGCTTTCGTCATGTGGATGAAGAGCGGAAAAATGTTTGAGTCAGAGATGCTCGACGACGGCAAACAGTGACAGAGCCGTCAGATAGCCGTCGAACTGCTGCTACCTACTTCGTGCCTGTTCAATTCTCTGTGTTCCTCTGAGCGGCGAGTACGTAAGGAAATTGCTGATGTCCTTCTTCGGCTGTTGGCCTAAGGCCGTTATTTTTCTTGCTGCTATTGGCAGCTTCCTCGGCTCGAATTGTATGTTTGGATTTCAAGTGACGTTGACAGAGATTTGCCTCCTCGAGGGAACTCGGGCAGAAGGACATTGTGATGACAGCTGCGATGAGTGGGGCGGGACCCGTGACAGAGACAGATTCATCCTCGTTAGGTTGCCTCGTTGCTAATAAGCCTGCTTAAGCTACTGCTGAGTTTGCTGATCACGGCCTCGGTTAGATTAAGAACATGATTTTGTGTTGAGAGCCGTTCCCGAAACAGTTAGCACTGCTAATATATTCGAGATCGATCTGAAGTAGCGCATTGTTGCGTAAAACCATTTCTAGTCTGTCTGTCTGTCTGTCTGTCTGTTTTTTTTGACAATTTTGTGTGACAATTGCGAACAAATGCCGCATGCTTCGATTTCTGGGACGGACTCGTTTGGAACCCGCGACGTAGCAAGAGATCGAAATAATTACATCACGTGAAACCATTGAATGTAGCGAGTGATTTATGTTTGGTAGCGAAAATATAACATACCAGGACGAGTTTCCGGTTCATGGCGTGCATCTTACAATTTGAACGAAGCAAAAAATGAGAATAAATTACAGCAGATGCAACGCCAACTGTTGTTGACATTAGCTTAAGCTTCGAACGTACCCGCGATTTTCGGTTGTGTTAGTAGTGTGTGACGCCTGTGAATTGTAAAAAGACAACGTTCAATGATTATTAGTTCGACGACTGTTATCAGCTACAAAGATGATGAAGAAGAAAAATAATAGCAGTTCGTCTCTCACCCGCGTTGCCTCACACCCTGTTTTTTTGGACGCATTCTCATCATCACATCCTTAACAACATGCAGATAATATGTCTACCCGTATTTCTTTCTTTCTTGGCGTGTGTTTACGCCTGAAAGCGACTGTGTACCTGCACAGCGGGGGGCGAAAAGCCCTTTTGCGCACATTCGCCATCCGGGTGCTGCACCTGCACCACATACGCCTCGTGCGCGAGACCTTGTGCTGTTCTACAAACGCCGCGCTAAAGCACAGAGGAACGGCCGTCAGTTTAGGCTAAGCGCGCGCGTCCTAGTCAAAGTGCGAAAACGCCATCCAGCCTGAGAATATCTGAGGTAGACATAGGTATAAACAGAATGATATACCTTTCATTCCCTCCCACGACAGCCGCCAACATGACGACGATTCGAAGTTTTCACCGGCGGCGACAGCGGCAACTATCGCGCTCAGAGACCGGCGCGGTACAGAGCACACCTACGACTAAGCTACACCAGCTGAGCACACCAAAACGGGGAGCCGTCGTGCCAAACAACGAGACCCGTTCCTGGCAGCATTTGTCCAAAGCCACACAGCGATTGGTTTGTTTTTCTTTTTGGCTGTTGATACAAATGTAGAGGACGGAGGACCTTGTTATCGAACGACAGGAATTTATGCCTCAGCTGCAGTTGAGAAGAATTCGAAGAATTCTTCGCCCTTTGGCTCCGAAGCCGTTCAGATTTAGGGCGGTTGGGGGTGTGGTGGTAAATGGGAGTGAGTACTAAGCAGATCGATAGGGGGTCAGTACTGCTACTTTGATGCTACGACGAGTTATTCGCTGATTCATCTGAAGTGCAAGGGATCTCAATATACTCAAGCAAGGTCGTCGTTGTGTGTACGACATTGTCGCTGTGAAAATATATGCAGGACAGACAGCGTAGCCGTGGCAATTTGACAATTGAGTTGGACAGTTCTCATTAGGCAGGCGGCTGGTTACGATCTCGATTACGATGACGACAAAATAATAGTAGTAATTGTAATGTTCAGTGATCGCAAGAAGCCGCATTTTAACCGACGCGAACGAGCACACTTTGACAAACTCCCCAAAATCTCTGTGTAAGCCGGTTGAAGTTGGCTTCTAGCGGAACAAATAGTGTCGAGCTTTAAATTGAAGATTGTTCTGTTCGTCCCCTGATCTCGGCCTCAGTGGGGCACTTATTTCAGCTACTAAAGCCGTCCTCGTATCTTTACTATGGCTGCTAAGAGCCATAAAGGTCTAATTATTCCTAAAGGAGCGAAGGTACCGCCCCACGATGCGAAAAAGTCTCCTCCCCCCACCCATTTGCCCCATGTTTGTGGTCACTTGTGGACGGTCGTTCTTCGTTTATTATTAAGGAACCGTCTACGTCCTTCGATCCACCGTGTTTAAGTGATTTGCGCTGATTTGAGAAACGTACGTAACTGCTGTTTTTGACGAAGGAAACGACCAAGATGGATCGTTTTCGGCTCTTTTCCGTACGCTCCTTATCGTTTCAAGATTGAACTGAACTCGACATGAAAGAAAAAATGAAACCTACCTTTTAGAGAGTTTTTTGAAGGCCGATTTCAAACCGGCCGGGTGCACAGCTTTTTCGAAGTAGACATTTAGACCAACTAGGTTTTATGCGGGTGTCGTAATAATAAAATAGCACTTAGAAGAGCCTGAGGGGTATGACACCAGGAGAGAATATTCCCTACGTGAGCTCATACTATTGGCCTGTGAGTAATCGCTAAATCCGTGAGCTGACACTCAGCTACGTCCAACTATCGCAAAGAACGCGATCCAACATAGACGGGACCGGAAATCTGTTACGTTCGCTGAAGAGCTCCGCAACAGCAGAGTTGAGGCAAAAATGTTATAGCATTACAACGCGTATCGAAGCGATATGCGTACACACGAGGTTTAATAATTTTAGATAATTTCAGATTAAATTATGAAGCTTCCGTTTTCGTACTCAGTAAGCGAGAATGATGCTAAAGCATACACAGCTATTGCAGATCTCCTGTCCTCTGAGGTCAAACGAAGCTGTAGTTTAGTGGCCTTTGAGACACGAGCATGCCTCAGTTTGGTTCGTTGGAATGTATTGTTGGAATGTATGCTACCTTCCAACAACGTCTGTTAACTTAAACAGCCTTGTAACATATATATATATATATATATAATAATCTATTAGCACGGACGTATATATTACCAAATAGGCAGACATTCTGCAGGCATTTATTTCTATTGCAACAAAAAATGCCCTCCTTGTTTTCGTTCTTTTCGTCGTAATCGAAATCATGACTATTGATACCCGTCTCGGGAAAACGACGTCTCAAGCCTATCGACAAGTCTGGGCCGAAGCTCCGATCAGCGAACGACTTGGGTGGCCGCTGAAGTATGCTTGATCAAATGGCATTCAGAACAGGGCATACCGACAACAACGTCAACAACTGTCCTATAGACAACAACCAAAAACTGTCCTCCTTGATCGAGTGTCATCGTTACGTACGATCTGCCAACGAACTGGACGTTGTCGGCAGTACGGAGTGGGCGACAAAGAAAAAATAGCCAAAAAAAAATAATTCTTGATTGCAAGGGGGTCTCCATTGTGCGCTATGACCACATTTCAAAAATGCCCGCCAAGAGCGCGCTAGTACGAGCTTGAGTCTCGATAGAACCAAATCCTAAATCTCCAGTATTGTATAAGCGTGCATTGGAGTGTATTTTTATATCGCCGCTGGTCTCTAGCGAACTCGTATCTCGTGAAGAATGATAGTGGTTTGAAGAGTGGACAATATTCAATGGAAATCCAGCCGTCGTGCAGCCGCCTACTGCCAGAGGAAGCCGCTCTGTTCAACAGTCAACGGTCTGGACCGACCAGCAGGCGTCTCCGTTGGCAGAGATAAAAGCTACTCTCATAATAATAATAATAATAATAATAATAACCATCATCATCATCATTATAATGGTACGAAAAGCACCAACCAATGAGACAATTGCGGCGTTGCTGACAACACTGGAGGTCGCGCCCGGCTATCAAGCCGACGATTTGTCTCGATAGCCGGATAATGAGGAGATAATTGTCTAGACAAATGCTCCATTTGGCGATGATTTGTTGATCTTTGCTAGCCGATACGCGAACATCAACCGAATGATTCGATATCGTTAAAGCGCTTGGCCGTGTAGTAGTAGTAGTAGCAGAGGAAGCAGGGCGATAGAGTCATGCCGCTGCCGCCGTAAGAGGGCTGAGAGTTGAGCTTGCGTAAATTCTCTGCTAGAATCTAGCGTTAATCGATGAAGAGATCCCTCACTTTGCTACTCATTTAATAGCATTGACCGAATAGCATTTGACGCTTTGCTTGAGCAGCCAGAAACAGCAGCAGCATGTGCTTAATAGATTCCCATTCGACGAAGGCTGAAGTTGTTGAGGTGGCATTAATTGAAAACTAGCATCGCATGCCACAAATTCAATTTGCTCATCGAAGTTGATCGAAGTTAGACTTCTATCTGGCCGAGGATTAATAATCTATATATATATTACTAAAAAGTTATAACGCTTTTTACGACGCTAGGTCTCTAATATAGTAGGTAGGATTGTAATGAGGCCATCACGTTAGGTGTAGGCACATGAGTGGAGTACGGCGGTGCTGCAATAAATGTCAAAGCACAAAGTATTACGTTGTTGCCATACGACTGGCTTGTTATATAGGCACAAGGTCGTGCGTGAGTTTTTCAGTAGCGAATTTTTAGGTGCTATTCAAGCCTCGATCAATCGTGTCATCTCCATTGTACTATTCGAAGAAAAATATCTGTGGAAGATTCAGTGTTACGCGCCACCGTGTACTGGCCCGACAATTAGTTACGTCTGTGTCGAGTCATCTTACGGCATTGAGCAGACGCTCGAAGACGTCACTTTTACGACAGTTGGCCGCCATTCTGCGCTGTCTTCAGACGACGATGACGCGGTGAGATTTTTCATGAAAAATTAATATGTGTTCTCATTGTCGGTAATTACGACAGCGATTATGGTGGCGACGCCGCCGGCAGCATCGAAGTATATGTCGAAGAAAAATGACAAGGGAAAAAGCCGGAGAAGTTCGACCTTTCTGGCAACCGAAAGCTCCGTGAAAAGCGGTTTCGTGTGGCCGTCACACAATGAGTCTTGGTAGAACTGTGGTTCGGTACAGTACCAAAATGGTACCCATACTTGTAACCACCAAATACAGCGCTGGCAACGGTCTCATAAATTTGAGTTCTTTTAATGTGTCAATCTTTTGAAACAAAAAGTCCTCACCATGACAACAGCTACAGGCGCACGTGTAAAATGTGAAGTCGCGTTTGCGTTATGACTGCCAATGAAGGCATCGACACTTTCCTCGCTTAGAAATTAAACGTTTGGTTGTTGTTTCTGGCGATGAATAGATTCTCCGATTATGCAATTATTAAGTGTTGTTTTTCTGTGGTTTATACAAGGCCACAGCTTGTGTGAGCTGAAGGTCACTTAACTCGGCGGACACTCCGAGTTGACTTCTATATAAAGTACATTGATCTCTTATTTGATGTGTGGCCTTTTTCGAGTTGATTAGCGCCAGTCCTATTTGGCTTTCGATTCCACGATGTATGACATCTTATTGAGTGCCTATCGATTAATTACAGTTGGATGAGCTCTGTAGCGTTGGTGGACATAGAATAGAAATTGAATCAAGACAGCATTAGTACCTAAATGAGGTGATGACGATTGTGGCTCTAAATCGGGAAGTAACACTTAGTTGTATTGTCATTTGGTCAAGAGTATATATATATATATATATAAGTACATATAAATGAATGACTCAATCTAGATTGGTAGCATCGCCACGACGATGACTGCGTTCTTGCTCACACAAACACATGCATAGTGGCACACGAGGAAGGATGCACGAGCATAAATTTGCGTAGACATACAGTAGTGGATATGTTAATGCTGTATAGATAGACAGCGGGTGCCAGCAATCGTGTTCTCTTGCCACCTCAACGTGATTTATTTATTAACTTCTCCCGGTGGCCCGTATGGCACTCGAAACGGCCTCAACGACGGCCTTTCCACGAGCGGTGCTGTTCGACCCCGGCGGGCCGGGGCGCCCCGGGCGGCTGCTGATGGGACAGGCGGCTTAACCGGTATGTTCCTGATATTTATTGACTGAGCTGCCCCTATTGCGGCTTCCACCATTTGAGCGTGTTATTGCCGCGAAGACAACGAATGTGAGGCGAACAAAAACCGACGAAGACGGCGACGAGACCGCTGACTGTGTGTTTTTCTTTTCATCTGAGCGCTCGCTTCGATTGGTGAAGAGCCTCCGGAATACCCATGAGTGTCGTAGCTGTCCCCACGCTCATGATCATGAGACGTAGTGGAATGCGCATGATGTCTAATAAAGCTGTCAGATATGTTCAGGTATCTTAGATGAAGTCCGATGGCGGAGTAGCCAAAAATGAACTTGTAACGGATGCTCGAAAAATGGAAAAACGAAAATGACTGGTGGGTAAAAACCACGAACAGAGAGAGTAGATCTAGAATGTTTATCGCTATATTTCTCTGATATTTACAGACCTCATCTTTGTCGCAGATCTAACCATATTGATGCTGTGTCTATGCGTCAGCCACGAGTAACAGTGTACGACCTCAACAATAGCGCTAGAATGCTATTGTATTGTGCCGACAAAAATGTTTCTACTAGTCCGTCGCGCATATTATGACTTTGCTGTGGTGCACATACTGCTCTATTAATGCAGTACCAATATTAGCCCTTAAATGTTTTCGGGTATTCTTGATGAATACTTGAGACTTTCTTAATCTTCAGGATGCTGTTATTGACCTTTGAAGAAAGAGATAACTGACATATTATCAAACATCGTGTGCTAAATTCGACACTTGATTTGCGTGCAGATAATCAACATACTCAGCATACCTCTGCCACTACTGATAAAAGATGTGTTTCTGCGGGCTTTCTTGTAATTTCAGTTGATTCCATGCATAACGAAGTAGCACTTGTGGTGTGCTTTATGCAAATCTCAATTCCCTTAAGGCGCTATCTATAACGAAACTAGTGTAATTAGCTCGAAGGCACCCATATCAAATACTCACTCGAGATGAACTATGATATGATGACGATGAACGATTCGTATGATTACGGGAAAATTGACAACTATAACAACGGTTATATGAAATGGCAGAGATCAGGCTTGCGTGGGTAGCAATGTATATTCGCCTCGAAAGCAAAGGATCTCGTCATAAAAAACGGTGAAAACCACAGACGAAAGATGATATTGTAGCCCGATTGTATGACGTTGCTAAGTACTGCGAGCAGCAAATCTATTCGAATCGTATGGTATTGCTTACGGCAGTATGGAACCGATCGCGTGGCAAACTGCCGATACGCCGGGAAAAAAATGTCTCTTCTTACGGCCTATATAGGGGACGGCGGCGGTAGGCGTCGCGTGTTGGCTTGAAAAGTTGCCGCGAATCGCGGAGTGAATTACTTCCTTCCCACGCGAAAGTTATTTGTCCCGCCTTTTACCTGGGTTGCGCCGTTGGTCGTTGATGTGTTTTTGCGAAAAGACAACTCGTACGATTGAAGCTACTACACGATACAAGTTTGGCTATTTTTTGAGCTTCTACGTTTTCCCTTCGAGTTAGAGAACAGTTGATCCCTCCAGGGCGGAAAATAGTTTGGCCTTGTGCCAGCCCGTTGGAGAGATACACGGCCTGAGGCAAATACCATACCACTCAGATGATGCTTTTCTACGCTACATAACAGCAGAAAAGCCGCTTTACATCTGGCGGCACGTCGTCATCGAAAACGTTCAGTAGTTTTGCACCGGGGTGCGCATAAGGTTCCCTAGAAAGCGAGACTCGTTTTGTTACAGGCTGAAGGGGCTTCAATATATAAACATGGTGTATCAACAGAACACTGATACCCACTAATTCCGAAAACAGGCGCATTACGATATCTCCTTTAGCAGGACGACACTTTGCAGAGTGTGCGCTTCTATTGGGGTCGCATTTGTAGGCCGGTGGAACTAACGCAAGAGTGTAATCGACAAACGACAACATGATCAGCCCTGGGAACGGTGTCGTTCAGTTTCAATAGAATAGAGACATAGAACATTAATACTAAAATGGTAACCAGTTCACCTGATGTCAGAAACATCGTCGGCGCATGTACGTTGAGCTGACCAAAGCAGCTTTCGATCTAACAATTTTTTGCATTTCAACCTTCCAGGTTACTCGAGGGCAACAATATTGGAGTGATCAACAAAAACGACTTTAAGGGTCTCCGAAAGCTGAAGATACTGTAAGTATATGCAGACATACAGTTTGTACCGGTAATTATTTAGTTCTGGTCAAGTTAGCCGGTTACGTGCAGTTTGTGCGTAATTCCAATTATCGTCATCACCCTTTATTTTTTATCAACAAACTATCAAGGTGTACGTGGTTGCCTTCAGATAAGTAGGTTGTTTATGCAATAGCATTATAAATGCTTTTCCATAAGTACTTCTTGGGATATCATGAAGGGCTTTTAAGTAAGTTCATTTATGCCTTTAGCCTTAAAATCCGTTTTAGGGGACAGAACTAACACATGTCTTCATCCAACTTCAGCCGTATGAAATTGTTTACAAGCTTGGTCAACCGACGGGAGGAATCCTATTCCCGGAGCCTTTGTGCTCTGTGTACCGACTGGTTTAGTGACACTTCGTCGAATTTCGTTTAATGTTGATTTTCTCATTTATACTCGTACGCAGTCAGCTAAGGACTGTGTTCATATTGTGCATGTGTGCGGTCCTCTCCTTTTTGAGCTCGGAACAGCTTTCGGGTTTTTTATATCACTTAAAGGTAATCTAGAATACTCATTAGTATAACACCTTATTCTCTCTCCTAGATGGAGTTAAAATCAATCACAACACGATAATCTCGGCTTTGCATTGGGATAATTCAGCCAAAGTGGCCAATCACAACAGTTTTTGTTTCGTGCTGATGGCAGCACTAATTCGTCCAAAATTAATAATTATGTTGGCCGTTGTTAACCCTTTTAGAACACCCATACAATAATTGTATCATATCTTCATCTTGTATCTTCTGTGATGGGAGTTAGGACACTCAAGTAAACCGGCTAGAGTGTCTCTAAGAAGAACAAGACGCTGAAAAAGTTGAAGGCATCATACAGACGATTTAAATTTTTCTGTTCTCCAGATTTAGAAAGTTCCAATAATTAAAACAGGCAATCAACCTTGTTCGATGCTCAAACCTTAATGTGATTAGAAATACTATCGACAAGAAAATTACAGCCGTTATTTGGCCTACTTCTGTACAGCCGCTCTCAAGTTTCCAGATCACAGGTTCTACTGAGTAAACTATAGGGAAACATTCTTCTGTAACCTGCAGAACAAACCATTGAGATAATCTGGTTTAAAAGTTAAGCGTAGTGCCGATGCTTGACGTATGTTAAATCTAGGTGATCCGAACTGACTTCTGCTAGTCTTTTTTAGTTTCAGAAACGACACGCGAGTTTTTGCGTTCACCAGTAGGTACTCTAAAGAATAACGGCTCGGCAGACAGACGCGTTCCTTGGGGAAATTAGTGTTACAGAAACTACTTTCAAAAAGTCCAGTCGTCGCCTAGGGATTAGAGTATGCAGTCTTTATAAATCGTAAATATATGGTTAAGCAAGTAAATGAGGCCTTACAACGGTTATTCTTGTGGCAAGACTAATTAATGTCGTTTATGTTGGCCACATTGACGGAATGATCCATCACCTGGGTTTCACTTAGGGACAAGAAACATGCCGTTATAATAAGATTTAATACTTAACTGCTTTAGCACTTAGCTCGATCTTCTATCTCACCAATTTGTTGGCTCGTATTCATGCTTGAGTGCGTTGTTTCTCTTCCTGTGATTTTCTGCTTTCTTTTTTGCTCTGTCGTGTCCGTTGTACTGATATGCACATTTTATTGACTGGTGGTCGACCACCGGTACGAGGCATATCACTGCGAAGTGCGTAACAACTCATCGTTACCTAGTCCTTGGTTCGAATAAAATAAGCCAATCATTTTATCTATAACTTTTTTTTTGTTTCGCCTGATTTATGCGTAACATTTTCATACCTTCTCCACGGATTTCTCTTATCCGCGCTTTATCATAACGCTCAAAGGTTGCTTTAAGTTGACGTGGACGTCGAAAACACGAAGGCGGTTTTTCACTTAAGTAATATTTGTAAGGAGAGCAAAAGCGAATGGGGTTCAATTAACAGCGTGGGCATGGCCATGTTAAGACATTAGTTCATGTCTTTCGGTACACACTTGCAAGTCTGGAGAAATGGATTCACGCGAACACTTCGTGAAGCATAAATGAAATGAACCTAGATAGTTTAAGACGCAATGACGTGCTTAGAGTTCTTGCATTTCTGCAGTTCCGCTTATCCTTGGATCTTCATAAGAAAAGACAATTTCTCAACGCTAATTTCCTCTTTTCGTATAATAAATCGGACTGACTCGCATTTGGAAAATAGCGCACACAGATCTGTTCTTGGCTCAAAACGGGCAATATCACCAAAGCCTGGCTCATTATGCGCTGGAATTAGGCGCTGGACCAGCCGTAGCGGACATTATCAGTGGATGATTCGATAGCCATTCTACTTAGTCGTTTCAAAATGGTCAGGAAGCGAATGCGTTCACCAAAGCATCTACAAATTGATGGTAGCATTCTAGTTTCTTCGAGGTTTTTGCTGGTAAAAATCTAGTAGCTGCACGTCATTGTCCCTCCGGCGGTAAAGCAGTCCTACATTCTCCGCAGGATGCACTTTAGGGCCTTAGTCATGAGTTCTCGTCAGTCTTGGTTAATGAGTCGTTCGGTTCGGTACTGACACACCAGCCCGGAAGTTATACTTCTACTTACCGTTACTTAGTGAAACATTCTAATGAAAAGGTATTCTTTTCCTGTATTATTCTAGCTTTTCCTATTCTTTCGTGTTGTTTGCTACGATTGTAGATTCTCGCGGTTCATTCTATGTGACTCAGCTTATTCACGAATTCACAAGTGACAGAGGACGATAGCGCTTGTAGTTTGGTATCATGCTTCGCTCATAAATCGCTTTGGAAGCACTCCTTTGGGGTAGCTTTTTCCATGGATGTGTAATATTTCGCGTAATATTTGCTTACCAGTGCGATGTCTCTGCCAGTGAGATGATTTCTAAGCTGAGCACTGATTGTGTACGCGACTAAATGTAAATGTTGTGTATTTGCACTTTTCTGCTCAGTTATAGTATCGGTGCTCTATATATTTTATATCATCTCATTATGGAAACCACTTGGGAGAGACTAAAGCACTGAAGAAGCAGCAAACATCGTGATGGCGTAGACTGACCTTTTCTGTATATGCAGAAGGGGACGCCAGTGTCTTAGACTAGCCACGACGTGTTCGAATGCAACGATATGTGAGCTCGGTCTATAAGAGCCAACGAATAAACTGACACAAATCCCATGGCGTTACTCTTTAACGCGATGAATGTCCACAATGTATTTTTTTATGCCATTGTCTGTTAAATATGTAATCTATTGGGCGTCGTAGTGAGCGGTTCATCGCTTTTTTCAGTTATTTTAAAGGTCTCGGTTAATAAAAATACAGGTGGTGTGTGCCACCATCGAATTAGGCTACGATAGCGACTATCGCACAAGAAAAAATTGAGTACTATGGCGTTACATCCAGGTGTGCTCATTATGAAATAAAATCGACCGGCACTGAACATAGTTAATAGTCGAAAGTGTCTTAATTATTGTACCTGTCTAACTCCAATTCGGCCACCTCGAAACTACTTGATGACTGATTGTAAGATTTTTTAATGTTGTTCAGGTGCTCGGTATAGAGTGAATAAAAATGTCTGCATTTTTCCACGAGGGAACAATCGAGGCTAATCTGTCAACGCTGAAATGCAGTTCAAGGCGACTCTAAAAATAGTTGGATAAAGCTAGACGCTTGAAAAGATTAGTTTAAATATTCAGGTGCTCAAGTCTGCTACAAATTGAGACGGCAACTTTGATTACCTTTATAGTATAGGCGCTAACGTTGAACACAAAAGCCTTGAAAGTATATCAGCGCTACGCGAAACGCATTACTATAGGCAATAAGCTTAACCGTAGCAAAATTCTTTTGAGATCTTCGGCCTTGAGAGTATTTCTTATCTATTGGAATCTTTCCTGCGGTGGAGGTCAGCTTTCGGTGAAGATTCCGAGAGGTATTCCCAGACGGGAGAATGAATTTTTGGCAAGAGAATTCAATAAAAATGTCACGCGACCAGAGCGGGCACCACGAGTCTCTTTCTCGCATGACTTGGCCCCTCAGAAAGTGTTACCTTTATATCAACGCGCAGAAGTTGTCCCAAGTTGAAAAATTGTTGGCCAATAGCGATTTTGAGAAGACAGCACAGAAAATTTTTACCTCCATTTTAATGTACCGTATGACATTGGACGGTTCCCTGTGATTATGTAAAGAATCAAACTTCAGGCTTTATATATATAGAGCGATTTGTTTAAAGAAAAAAATGATTAAAGCACGCCAAAAAGTGTTATCACACAGTCACCTGTATAGACGAAAATGAATAACTCCAATGAACGTAATTGGAACGTAGATTAAGTCGCAAATAATCTTAAAATAGGGTAATGCCCATTTTCGCGGTCCGGTATTAGGCTCTCTCTGGGACGTATTCATAAAGTTCAAATGTAGTTGCGTTTCCTCAACAGGAAGTGAACTATATTTTGCTGATTGCTCAATAAGCTTGTAGATAATCGTTCTAATTATCTGGCGATTTTCTGTGTTTATGCTCTTTGTCGTTTCAGGGAGTTGCAAGAAAATGGTTTGCATACAGTGGACAAAAATGCTTTCGCGGACCTCGTGTCTTTAGATCGGCTGTAAGTACAAGCAGGATGAGTCATTATTCTGACCACGTCCTATAGGCCAAAATAAACTAACAAGCTATACGCATGAATACTATCCTGCGCCGAATATGAAAACAATTGTTTCTTTTTAAACATAATTTTTTTATCGCTATGATAGTCGATCATGAACTAATGAAAAAACGTTCTTCTAAAAAAAAAGGTGCCCAGGTACTTTAATGACAGGCAGTCTGCGGAAGATGACGTACCTAGGAAGTTTCTATAATATGGTTCGCTTTAGTTTGATACTGGTGTACGTTCAAGAAGAGACCCTCCATTGAAACGTGGATATCCTGGTGTTTTTGCTTGTGAACGGACGCCCGCTACCGGATTGAGTGAACCTTCAAGCATCTTAAATATACATGTGACCATACGACGTCCCTTGTACCACCAGGTTCCTATGAAAGTTTGCGTGAACATAACGGTCCGTTGCATATTGTTTGTCCCGTGCTGTCCTTCAAAATTCTGACGAAGTAAAAGATTACACTTTAACGTACTATCCACTAGCCTGTACAATTTAGTCAGTTGATGACCAGACATCCTTCTTGGCCATACGTATACTTGCCTAAGCCGATTTGATGCGTGTGAAGGTAGAGTCCTACAAATGCCAACTTTAGAAAAAATTTCCAGTTTGTGTGTATAAGGCGCAGTGATAACCCTATCACGCTGGTATTTACAGGAGCCGAGGTATCCCTATGCACCGAATCAAGCAAGACGAACAGCGAGGGGAGTAGGCCCTTGCTCTCTAAGTCCCCTGATCATTTCCAATCGAATACATACGCACCGTTATGCTGAATGTTCCAAAATGTAGCTTATCTTTCCTGTCTACGTGCATGAAACTTGGTGATGTAACTATTCTGTTACTAGGTACATGTTGGTGAAACATTCAGACTTTGCTCAAGGTCCACTCAAGTGTACATTTTTGGATTAGGATTGCGTGAAGCTTTATAGGACTGTGACCAATTGTCTAAAGAGAAAGCTAAACTCGCGTTTATCGAGGCTGTAATGACCGGAAAATGTACAAGTGCGTGGAACCGCACAGTATTAAATTATGAAAGCAATTTGCTATGAGTATTATACTTTTCTCGCTGTTGTTGGTGTATTTGTAACAAATCTTTCATTTTTGTCTTCATCTATGTGTGTGCTTATCTCAGTAGATCAGTAATACACACTTGGAGAAAGCAATTATAAGTTACGCGTGCCGAAACCTCAATTTCCCTCTTGCAGAGTGAAAGGTCACAGCTGCGGTGCTATACGCATATACGTGAATACATGGACGACTGACAGTGCAGATTTCGTATTCTAATCCCCGTGGCGCATGGCGAGCGATTTAAAACTAGTAAGGCTGAGCTTGCATATGGAAAAATTAGCATAGACAACACTACGTTAGAACGATTTGGCAGAGACTTGTGAAGCAGCTACCCCTACTACCTGCATAGAGAACGTCGACGAGTGAATGAAACGGGTAGTCGTCACTCTGCTTATGGCGCCCAAGCACAATATGTGTCCCTACTTATTTAAAACAGAAAGATCACGTGTCGACACAGGAGTGAGAATGCTCGCCTTGGTACTGACCTCGCAAAAGCTTTCATCGGCTGTTCTGCCACAGGCAAGGAACATCATGTGCGTACTATTCACGCAGTTTGTTATAAGTTCAATCGTTTTGTGGCGCCATCTTTCACTCATCTTATGAAGTCTGTAATTTGTAGAATTTTCTTGAGGACAACCCGGCCGTATGCAAGCTAATGTTGTCGTAGCCCGCTCATGACCTATAGATTTTCGTGGACTCTCGCCTCTACACCTACACTTCTTATGCTCGTCTTTAACGAGTAGGTTCATTTCTCCAAACATTTGCTGTCATGAAGTTACAAATTAACGCATATGTAAGTTTTCCCTGTACTTTCATTAAGCTCCAACTAATTTTCTCACCGCCACCGCCTGCCTTTTATAGACTTAACTAGGCAACTTTAAGCCTATATTAAAATGAATGAACTTGCAAATCTGCCTTCGTTCGCCCTAAAACCATTGCGGCATTCTACTTAATTAGTAAATAGCAAATCGTAGTAGCCTAAAACACTGATTTTTATATGTATATTACATCAATAGTGCAATGCATAGTATCGATAGAGCCGTGTTCAATAATCGATGGTGACAATGTCGTCGCTCTCGTCACACTGCTCGCGGATAATTTTGATGACGGCCAAAACCGTTTTGGTGATGAGATTTTTAATTCGGCCGCCCCCTTTTCTAGCGGCCTGATTACGAATGCGAAGAGGATATTAGAGAGCGCTAATTACAACAACGTTACAGATTTAAGTTTCGTCGACCCAACTTCGTCACTTTGCATTGAAGCCGTGGGGCGGTATCGTAAAGAGTTCAGAGAGAGGTAAAAACAGATACATCAGTTGATAGCGTCATCGTGGGCGAGAAATAATTAGTTTGAATACATCTCTATGGTCATGCCAATTTATACTCTTATTTTTAGAAATATTTTGGGCTGACACGTATCGAATAGGTAAATACAATTTAAATGACCCCGGATAATTTCTATTGTTTGTTACGACTGAGGACGAGCGCGGGCACTAGTTAAACATAAAGGTCGTACTTTTCGTACTGCGTATGTATGTTACCGTACTTCTAATTGGCGCCAACGTGATCAGGTGAGCGTTCATATTGAGGTTGACGAGAGGTATTGGAAATGTAATGACTAGCGTATCTTATCTTCTACACGCATGCAGAATGTACGTAAACTTTGAATTGACTTCGAGTTAATATATGGATCGCGCTTTCAAATGTACAACGGATTACACAGTATAATTTATGCATATTGTTTGAGAACGGTCGTATCTAAAGTGTTATATGAAAAAGCATTTCCCGGCTGAAAAGTGAAGCTGACATCAGCCGATGGCAAAAGTTTATACCGACCACTGTATCCAAGGCAAGTTCATTCTCATCGTACAAAGCCATTATGTGCTTCCACAAGGAAGTTTTATTCTTTGCATAGCAGGCAGATGTGGCCAACCTGGCCAGGCATTTGGCTCCCTGCAGTGTTCACAACTTCCAGTAGTACAAATTGTATGCAACCCTGTTCGTAAGCGCGAAAATATCGCTTTGCCACGAAAAGTTTAAAATTTGTAGCAACGACAGACTCTAGTGCTCTCGGTCGACCGGTTTGTGTTGTACAAACACGGCAATCAAACAAAAAATCATTGTTTCGACAAGTAAAAAACAAAGAGTTAAGACATATGGTCGTGGCAGGTCAAAGTGAACTTCACTCAAAGGAGTTGAAGAACTTACTTTGTTGAGGAGTAACACTGTACACAGAGATTAATCTTCTTGTAGTCGTGTCATTGTAGCTTGCTAGCTTCCGTTCGATACAGCCGAAAAAAAATTTCTCTGTATTTAATCTGTCTCCGATGGATTTGGCTTATTCAGACAAACTTCGGTTGCAATAGTATCTGTAGACGTCGCATTCTGTCACAAAAATAGGTATCCAAAAACGTTATACGGGCACGACGCGTCCACTCAATCACTATTACCCATTGTGCTATACAAATGCGACATATCGTGCCGGAAAACTGGGCACGAGGCAGTACTAGCATACGAATTGTTGTATTCTCATTGCGGTCCGCAGTTCGAAACAAAACGTGCTTAAGCCACGGCCGACTCAGTGGTACTATTTTTGTCAATGGTTCTATTTTAGCCGCACTTGGCTACAGTGTATTGTCCCCTAAAAACTGGATTTGACTGGCGTGTAACTACCGGTATGCTACCGTACAACCTGCATGGACATTTAAGAATCGCCGTCCTGGAAATTGCCTGCTTCTAATCGGTCGAGTACAAGCAAAAATTCTGTTTTATGAATTTTCTACTGGGACCGGGAGGGGTGGGTGGTAGCTTTTGCTTGAGGTTTATTATCCGCCGAACTCATCAAAATAGCGTGGAGCTTCTTAGACGCAGACAACGTCGCTTTGAGTAGTATTGCAACCCAAGATTGATTGGCTGAGTGAACAGTGAGCTTTAACTGGAACTTTAACTCAGGAACTAGTATACATTATCGTATTAGCTATACATGTTCTTGTTCCACTGTTCCACGTAACTATATTTGTAAACAAACGAATGCGTCCAAGAGTTGGGTTTATTGTAATTAATGAGTAGAATGAGATCGTTCGCTTACATGTGAAAAGATCGTTTTACAATAGAAAATTCTATTAAGATGTTAGGTTTTTTAGTGTATACATTGGTTTAGTTGACTGTCTACTTCATTGTGAGGTACCAACCGATAGCCCAGCAATGCTCGATGCGACCAGAATTCGAGTTTGAATTATGTATATTTTAATAGTTATTATCGTGGTTGTTGCTACATGACGTTGCGCATTTTACATTTCAGCCGGTTGAACAAGAATGAACTCACGATGTTGCCCGACGTCTTGTTCGCGTCGCTAAAGCATCTTCAAAAACTGTGAGTATATAACGATTATCATGTACATTTGAGTAAACATTTAGGTGTATTTATAAAAAGGTCGACTTTCCCATGCGTGTGTGCGGTTAACATCTACATGTTGACCTCGGTGACCTTTGTACGGGAAAGGCTTTTATAAGGATTGACTAAAGTTTTTGGAGTAGGATAAGGCCCATTGTTCTTGTCTAGACACAGAACGCTACGAATCAAATAAGAAGGTACGTCCCGTTTAGCTAATTTCAGACGGGTTTAAAAACAATTCAAGCTCAAAAATATGTTAAATTTAAAAAAATAGGAAATAAAATCCAGAAATGTTCTGTTCTACATATTTTTTTTTATGCATTTAGAGATTGTTTCTCTATAGTATGCAGCACTATCTCGCCTCTTATATAGATACTTTATTACTAATTTATTTCGTTCAGTCGCTATACAATGTATTTTTAAATATCGACACAACATCAAAAGATACCGCCATTCGTCTTACCATCCTCTTTTTAATCTGATCGATAAAGGAGCTAATTTTCTATGAAAAGGTATAGATAATTGAATTATTCCAGCAAATTTACTATAGGTTCCACCCCCAAAGCAACATGTATTCATGTGTACACGGTCTGTATGTAAATATATTTACATGTTGGTCTCAAAAAAAAGAGCCCTCAACATCGTTGCTATTACCCGTGCACCACTACAAAAACAGCAGGATCTTGATTTTTCTCAATCTTTTGTTTTTGAGCTCTTTCTTGCTATCGTCCGTCCGTATATATCTGTGTACATTTATTTTGAAGACAATAAATTTTTCTGACACCAGCTGAAAAACATTGGGGTGTCGCCTTCGCACAGTTACACTGCGCGAACAAAGCCCGCAGGCTCTGCCGTCACCAACACCGCGGAGTAGCACCGTCCCGTACCATATCCGTATTATACAAGGTACACATATAAGGATAGGCGTTCTCAAAGAACGTCGATGACACAACGAACGATGAAAAATCAACGAAGTGCACAATGTCGTTTTCATACGATCGTGCAGCAGAAAGGCGAATTTGTCTCGTTGATGTCACTATTGTTTGTCGTCGCTGTCCGCCTCTGACACGATTGGTGTTTTGAAGGAGTACGTGTGCCTTGTGGAGGGATGCTAGCAAGAAATGCCCTCGATGACAAGTGCAGATTATTAACAGATATTTGTGCCCATTGTTTTCAGCATGGTTTGTGCTGGGATGGATTCTCCATTTTTGTGGTCATATATAGTGGTTATATATATAGCGCAAAAAGATAAGCTTTAATTTTGTCATTAGTTGTGCTGTGGAGTCCACAGAAGACACTAGGCTTTGTTTTACACAATTTGTTAAAAAAACACAATGATTTTTCTACGGAAGTTGAACACAGATTTCACTATCTAAACTTCTAACTGCAATCTTCTGAATCGTTTGATCATATCACCGTGCTACACCTCTTCAGATCTAGCAGTATTTCAGGAGCTCTAAGACAAATGCATCGTTAAATCAATAAATTGTAGAGTTTTACATGTCGAGAGCATCACCTCTAACAGAAGTTGTTGCTATGATCACCAGGGACCTATCGGAGAATAGACTGACGCTAATATCTAGTAAGACGGTCGTGAACTGTGCGGCACTACGAATTCTCAACTTGGAAGCAAACAACCTCTCGTGCATAGACGAGTCTGCGTTGCGGCAGCTTAAAAACCTTGAGACTGTCATCTTTGCAAAAAATAATATTACCGTTGTATCAAGGTATGCAAGGTCTTCATCACTCTTAACACAGACACGATCATACCGTTCTTTAGCAGAATGATATTTACAGTTAGCAAATGAAGCCCAAGGTGGGCTTCGGTAGACGGTTTCCAAATGTTGGCACGGTTTATAAGTTTCTATATGAAACTGTACGATGTCAAACATCATTTTACTGCTTGGTTGATGACAGCCCTGAATAACTTGATAGGAGTCACGATTAGCCACTCGTGAATTGCTATTTTACAACTGTGTATTTTTAACGGCTTTTGTAACTCATTTCCATCTGTCAGGTACCTTTTCGACGGTTTGAAAAAGCTCCGGAATCTGCGAATTTGGGAAAACCCTTATGCTTGCGACTGCCGCTTGTCTTGGTTTCCGAGCTGGTTACGCTCGAATCCTCGACTCGGCCATTACGTGACCTGTGATTCGCCACCCCAACTCAAAGGACGACTTATTATGGAACTGCGTGAGGCCGACTTTGAATGCAGTGGTAAGCAACAAACTCGAAGATGAGAGTGCTTTTTGTTGTACATCACAGTCATCGTTGGGGTGCTCGAAGGTGATATTTTAGCAGCTACATGTGACCACGATCTTATTTGGAATTTAATTTATAAATATGTCAATCAGTTAACAGTTTAGGTGGTTTCGTACTTACTGCGACTATATCATGACATGAGGCAACATTAGTAGACTAATTATTCTCGACGCAATCTGATTAAAGAAACTTTCACTACTTTGCCTGTCAGTAATTGGCGACTACGCGCAGTTACTGCTGAGAAAATGAGGGTTTATTAGGGTCCGAACATGATGAGTTCTCAGGTGACATTAAGGCTCCGGCCCTCGTCGTTAGTTTAATGGGTTCGCAAACCAGAGACTTGGAAGGAATTACGCATGGGCTGTGATGGACAAGGAATCTTTCATGTGATTTGTAGGAGAATCTAAATGTCTAAAGCGTCGCTTTGTGGCGTGTGCGATGTTGCCCGTCAAAGGCTCGATTTTACCGCGTAGAATAGGCAGCAGAAACGAGCAGCTGGCTAACTTTATACAAACACCGTCCGCGCTTTATACGATCCGGAAACAGAGGATCTCCAAAAGTTTAGTTGGGAATATTTTCCATAACGTCAGTATATTCTGTAAGTTTTTATTTGAGTGATGTGGTGTCTTAATGAGAAAAATATTTAAGAATTATTATTTCTGATATTGATTAACAGCATTGCGGTCTTGATACGTAATGGAAGTTTTGCCACGAAGTGGCCCACGCGCTGTTCTTGTTCGCTTATCAACCTCGTTCTGGCCATAGAGGCAATATGGTGTTTTTTGTTTGGAAGCTACAAGCTTGTCCGAGTCCATTCCATTTCGTAAATGTCTCCCTAGAGATCGACGGAATGCACTCACCCGCTACTCATTCATCATAAAAACGTTTTCAGTGTCGATTTTTCAATCTTGGGGCCCCATTTGCGCTACTGCCACTAAGGCCAAAACATAACGACAACAAACGACAACAACAACAATAAAAAATCTATATCTTCATGCACTTTTTCTATATCGTTTCAAAGAAATAAAAAAGAAAGCTAACTGATAGCGTGCATTTCTTTCTGGACGAAAGTCGTCTACATTTAAAAAGGATGTTACGTTTGAGAATCGCTGCGCTAATGGATTATTACAAAGAAGGCCGTGGAGACCGAACGTGGGCCTGCCATCAAGTGTTAGTTAAGTTAGGCCTGATTTTATTCGTCCGTTATTTTCTGCTTAAAAATCAACGCAATTTTCGAGTGATATGGTTTTCTTATCGATGGTCGCCAGAAGGTCACAAAATCTTTACTCTTTGTAATAACACACCCCAAACAATTTGTTACACTCGAGTGGTAACTAAGAAACCCTACAAAGCAAATCGGGTATTAAATTAATTCATGAGCAAACAATCAAATACGTTAATATCACCTGTTTCCCCCAAAAAGTATGTAGCAGTTTCCCGAAGGGGCAAAACAATAAATTTTATTGTCGGCCTTATTTTCTCCTATTTTGTTTCCGCCACTTCACAAATTATTGCACTGCAGGCTATTCGACCGCTTCTTGTGGAGGTTTTTCCATGTTTTTTTTTTGTCGAGAACGGATCCGAACGGATGATGCGCGATGATCAAGTGGCGCGGGGCAAACGCAAATCGGATTATGAGCTGGGTCGTCTCCTCTAGTCCCCTCTTAGGTTTCCATCCACTGCAGCGGACTGTCGGTTGGTTGGTTGGCTAGCTGCTCGCCTGGTTCACGGCGGATGTGCTCCTGCGCTGCTCAGATAGGCAGCGCTGATCCAATTAGTGTTTAGTCCACGATAGAACAGCTGCTAGTAACGGGGTATGAGGGGGGTGTTGCAAGGTTCAGTCGTTCGTGATCCTCTAGGGTGTTCAGGGTCGTTGGAGGTTGCAATTAGACGCTGTCGATAGGTTGTCCCCGAACCTCGTCGACACAACATTCCCTTGCAAATGCTATTGGGGCAGCCCATCTACCATTTACGGTAGAGAGAGAACTAGTACGTCATGGATGAGACAACCAACGTATAGCCAACGGAGAGATAGAGAAATATTCGATTACCGTTCTCATAAAGAGAGCGCGAATTTCCGAATGATCTTGTAATGATTTGACAGTCTTTTTTTTTTTTTACAAATTATGCTGACGGCTTTCTACCGAGGACACACAACACTCGGTTACACGATTACTGCCATGCCGCTTAACAAAATGACAGATTCGATTGTTGCGATACACGACAGATTATTCAACGAAGATCCCAGGCTATCAAGCATATATGGTTTGAAATTACATGGTCTAACATCAAAGCAGAAGCGTAACGAGCTCAGACTCTACACATTTGCTTATTTTACCGGACTAGTCAGCCTAAGGTGTACAAAGAAACACCATGGAAACAATCATAAACTGGCTGTGCAATGACGTATGAGTAAACGCTTCTTAATAATTTTATTTTTTTTAGGAGCGGAACTGATGCTTGCCGATGAAATTCCCGTGTGCAATGCCATAACGTCATTCGGATGTCCAATACAATGCTCCTGCCAAGACGGTGTCGTGGCTTGCAACGATAAAGGACTTACGGAGCTCCCCACCAGTTTCCCGGAGGAATCTATCGAAATGTACGTTTTCTCACTATAACTATACTTAGAATTTTTCTTCGTTTCCATGTGCATCCTCTCCGTGCATACAGGCTTAAGCTGTAGCCGAGAAGGATGATATCGAAGGCAGAAGTATTCCATATCTCTAATGCTAGCATGTAACAAAGTCAAGGGAAAGTGTAACGTCGTGTTTGTCCTTCTTATATTGTCATCTGCTTTTAGCTAGGGCAAAACTAATTTCGTCAGTTTTATGACCATGAGGTCGTTAGCCAGATAATTTCAAAGTATAATTCAGGCAGACGGAATTTTCTGTTGGCCATTTGGGTTCAAATACAGGAGCCTCAACCATACAAGTATATAAAAGACAGAGTGTATCATATTGCTGGGTAAAACAATAAATGCCATCTACTTTTAAGAAACAAGCGGCAGTGCTTAAAATAAGATCGGCAAACTGGAAATGTTCATGTGACTAATTACCATTTCGTTTCGGTTACAGAAACTTACAAAACAACTTAATTACGGAAATTCCTGGTCGAAGGTTCACTAAGCTACGGGTACTCAGGAAACTGTAAGTGTTTATCGAAGTTCAGTAGCATTTTTAAGTGCATACTGAAGTCAACCCAACGACCACACTCTTTTCACCAGGGCCGATATAATCTACCGTAATAAATTAGCGTCATTTAGTAGTTCAATGAAATATGCCCTTAGTCTATACCTTATATACGTTAGGCATTCCGAAGTCTAATTCGCTAAACCGGCACAGTTCAATACCAAAACGTTTGCCTAAACGCCGTCTTTTGTACCCACTAAATTTTGTGGACTCACTCATTACGGATGTATCTTAGCTTGATAGTAGTTTAGTTGATCCGTCACTCGCCTAGTCATTTGTGAGTAACCCAACCTTACACGTTGGAGGCCAACTAAACCTTACCATGGTCCTGCGGTCGTCTCCGCGCGCAGCTCCCTAGGTGAGATGGGCTTGTCTCTTCTCGTTTATTTTTCGTCGCGATAGAAGGAGCTTCTATACATCGTTCCTATCTTTATCAAAATCTAGTTCTTGACTGATTCACAAGAACAAAGAGGTCTCGTCGTGTAACTTCCAAGGAAATATTGCTAGGAGGTACGTTTAGGACTTTGCCTGCTGCTAATCGTCCTAATAAAGCCATTGTGCCTGTCATGCCTAGCGGCCTGTCTGTACGGCCCCTGTGACCGCTTCGTTCTGGAAATTGCAGCGAGCAAAGCGACCCCGGTAAAAAATTTTTTGCGCCGTGGATATTCACCCAGCAATTTCTTTGCCTTTGATGTGCTCGTTGAAGCAAGTGAGAATGCGGAGACACGACACGATGGAAGTAAAATAAGTGGTGTAACCATTGTTACGGTACTTTCGTTATACGGTTTCATACGACATTTACAAATGTTCTGCTTTGTTTCGTCTTTAATCAGGCTTTAATGCCGAATTTGCTGGCTCGTTTCTCTAATGAAGTGTTTTGGAGTCACAACAAAAATCCATCCCAACGAGTCGCCAGCTTAAGGGGCTGTGCTGAGAGGATGAAATCTTTTCGTTGGGCAGAGAAGTGGGCGGTGTAAGCACTCAGTGCTTTGTTCCGCGTTCCGCACTCTACGTCGGTATTGCTTTAAATTATTTCGTCTTGTCGTACCATAGAGCCTGCAATCAATCACTGCATACAGCTTCGTTGTGTAGGCATTACCAGTACACCGTCGGTGAATTGCAAGTGCACATGCACAATTTAATAGTCATAAATCAATTAATTATTATTGCACGACACCTTATGCGAGTTTAGAAGAACCGAAACATTGCATCAAGTGGTGCTGAAACTGAAACTAGGCCATTTATTGCGCTGAATGTCTTCATCTTTTTAACTTCCTGGTTCCATCCGTTTCAGACTTCGATAGGTGTTGCTGTTTCATCCACAAAATCTAAGCCTAGTTGCTCATACCACGTTTGCTATTGCTATGGAACTAGAAAATCTGTGCGTAATTACTCGTCTGTAAGATGATGTTCAAATCAAGATACCAACGACAAAACATTGTAGGATATGGAGAAACATATATAACATTTAAATCACAAATGACTTTTTTGACAAATGACTGAGTTTTTTTGTTACAAACACAACAGAGTCTAGCTAGTCGGCCAAATTGCTCGGCATCAGGCATTGTTAAGGCCAATGTGTTTTAAGCAAAATTTAGGTAAATAGCGCCGTGCTAATGCGGTTGACGGTGCTTTGCTATGTAACCGTATTTGCCTCTGACCTTTTGTTTCCTCGGGATCAGTTGGTTAATTCTAATGCGGGTCTGTAATGGGGCTAGCTTGGTTTGACATGCTATGTTGTTTCCATTCTTTGGTATCGTTTGCTTTTGCAGGGATCTGACAGGCAACAAGATTAGCACCATCGATCCATACGCTTTTGAAGGACTCAAAGACCTCTCGATCCTGTACGTATGTATGGCCGCTCTGCTAGACAATACTGACCGCATTGTCGCTCGTGAATCTTGTCTTGCAATAATACAGAACACGCATGTCTGTATATTCGATAGTGTGTAATAAGCGCTGCTATGTAACAGTAAAAAGGAAGCGTGATTCTCTGTGAGAAGTAATTATGGATTTGTTTTTTTGGTGTATTGTTTTCCAGGGCTCTGTATCGAAACAACATAAGAGAACTCCCATCTGGTGTATTCAATGGGCTCAGCTCCCTTCAAATGCTGTAAGTCTTATACTTAAAATGCGAAACGCATTTGAATATAATGAGACTCCTAAAACATCCTCAAGAGTTTTTTTAAAGATGTTCGTTGAGGTTTATTCAACACTCGTAAGATTTTTTATTTGTATCTAGTGGCATCTAGTGGATTCTATAGCTGGTGTTATATTTAGACGAGGGTTGGAGTACTTCAATGATAATGTAGCACTAACTGTCGAAAGCTACCAATTGTTTGTAACGTTTACTGCTATTGTCTCGAGGGCACAATTGTCAGTGTTAAGCATATTTATCGCCGTTTCGTTTTCAGTCTCCTGAACCGTAACAAGCTTTGGTGCATCCACAAAGACACATTCAGAGACCTTCGAAATCTCAACGTGCTGTAAGTCAACAAGCTAGTAATTTCGTGACCTATGAAGCTCTTCTGCTTTAAACCCTTTTGTTTGATGATTTTGGTTTTATTATAGCGTCACACATCATCCTGACTTTGAACCTAAGCGCCATATGCTTCCTCTATAGAGGGTACTAGTCCCAGAGTTCTCAACGGTTTTATGACGCTGTAATGGTATTTTTGATGCTACATCATTCGTAATCTCTATTTATCTTTCATATTTTGTTTATTGCCGCATACAGATCCTTGTACGACAACTCGATCGAGTCCTTGGCGAATGCGACGTTCTCTCCTCTGGTCAATATCAAGACAGTTCATCTTGGCAAGAATCCGCTCGTGTGCGATTGCAACTTACGATGGCTGGCCCATTGGCTCGCTTCGTTCCACGAAAAAAGCAGCCAGGAGGAAAAGGACGGAGAGGATGCAGGCATTGAAGGAAGCGATGCCCGATGCGCCAACCCCAAACGGGTGGCGGGCAAACGTCTCGCTCAACTACCTGAGAACAAGTTTAAGTGTCGAGCAGACGAAGAGTTCCGGACCAGGTTTGTGAACTTTCGCACCTGTATATGCAGTATTACTTCACACTCCCTAAAAACAGTGAGGCAGTGGAGAGATAACGCCGGGTACTTGGAACCATTGGGTACCGGATCAAAATCTCGCCGGTATACTCCTAGCAGTAACTCGATTGTCCGAATCCTATCCTCGCTGTAATTCTACTTAACCACTTGTTTTAGTGAAAAGTCGACTACTCGTTTCGGTAACTTCTCTGTTGCTATGTATACAAATACACACATATACACACATATACGCACACACACGCATATTCGTTAAGTGGTATCAAGGGTTAATATACGTCAATTGACTCATCTGCCGAATTCTCACGCGTATTACATTTCGGCTCGTAGAACTTCGCATATCCCGTCATGTTTCAGTATTGATAACGAATATTTTGATGACTGTGCAGGCTTACTGGCGAATGCAAAACGGAAAGCGCATGTCCGTGGGAGTGCCAATGTGATAAAGCCGTCGTTGATTGTGCAAGGCGAGATCTGACTTCGATTCCCGATAATCTGCCGGAGTACACTGAGGAACTCTATCTATCCGGAAACTCTATCGAACGGCTGCCTGCCGAAGTCTTCAAACGTTATCCCAATCTTCTCAAAGTCGATCTAAGGGACAACAAGATCAAGGAAATCGAGGACAATGCTTTTGTCGGAGCTGACCGTCTTACTGACCTGTGAGTGAATACATTTCTTTGGCGACAAAAGTAATAGTGATCTTCTAAACTACGGAATTGCACCTTGATTATTTATTAACAGATAGTACAACATTACTGTGTGAAGGAATTTAGCAACTAGTTGTTGGTTAACTGGCATCTCGTTGGCCGACTCACTGGCAAGAATTTTCAAATTTGGTTTTGTGTGATAAGGCGTCAAGTTGATCCAATAAAAGTAATTGATCTCTAAAGTCGGCCGCTGGTAACTGTGCTTCCGGATGTCTCGGAAAAGTTACACCTCACTCGTAGCTTTAACACCCGATCTCATGTTTTAATGTTGGTTCTATCCATTTGGACAGGTTAGAGTGTAAACTTCGGCTTTATTGTGTCATTCTGTGTCATCACTAAGTGCATACAATGATCTTCATCTATTGCTTAATAGTATTACGCCGACGGCATGTAGTGCTGCCGGGATGATTCTCTATCGTTCGGTCCTCTGGAAGAACGAAGTTTTTCTATCATCAATTACTCGTCTTTTGCAGTCCCGTTTTCAGATCTGTTGGGTAGGTAAGATGCTGTCGATAATAATGGACACACTTGCCTTAATCTCATCATCGTAGCCTGCTTACTCAGTTTCAGGATTATTCTCTTAACTTTATCGTTTATCGAGCGTTTACCATATTTGGCTTTTCTCTACTTATGCCCATGTCTTCAGATGCACTGTACAGTGTCACCCTATCTACGTTCGCCTTTATTACGTCTAAATACTTTTATGCCCCCTTGTTTCTTGCTTGGTAATTTCTATTGCCGACGTCAGTATGAAAATTCAATCCTGCTCTCTTCTTCGGGGTCTACAACCATATTATATCTTTTCTAGATAATTGGCTTTCCATTTCCGGTATTTGCTTCATTTGGTAATCAAGCAAAGAGTCGACATAGAATGCCTGGGTTATTATTAAAGGTATCTAAGGTTTTTCTTGCAAGAATTCTTTTTCCAACATTTTTATCCTCTACTGCTGCCACTTTTTAGATATACCTTTTTCTCCTTAAACTAGTCTATTATCATTTGCGATGGAGTTGTGGTGGCTTTTTTCTAACTTCTCAAATATCTTTCTTTCAAAGATATTATTCCTGTGGCAGAAATATTGTTGACATATCTGGGTATGCTTTTTAACTGATAGTAAGATATTGATCGATGCCAGTTACTTTTTCATATCATTGTTTTGTATCAAAAATCTTACAATTTTTGTAACTCTGCTAACCGAGCAGACATCGCAATATATTTTGCAATTTCACCTTTTTCATTCCTCATTTTCAATAAACTTGTCTTTTTGTCTTCCGTCGTTCCGTCGTTCAAATGCAGCTCTAAAACCTCGTAACTTTTTGTTCTCTGTTTTCACTTGAACGCGACCATATACCGTCCTATACCTTGTATAAAAGGTATCTTTATTAATCTTAGGAATCACGATATATTAAGCCACCAAATTATCAAGCTCTAGAGTGTCGTCATTGTTTGGACGGCCTTTGTCAGCCAAATTGGCCCCGAAAGGTTGAATACCTCCTAATAAGGAGCTCGTCTTGGCTTTTAATGCGCAGTCTCCAGCAGAGACAAGCTCTTTTCATCTTATAGTTAGTCCATTGTGGTGAATAAAGCTACACTTTAGCCTAGACACTTTTAAAGGTGGTGCCAAAAATAATTACGTAACGTCTTCGTCGTTGTTTGCTTTTACAGGATGCTAACGGACAACGAATTGCGTCACATTCGTCCGAAGATGCTGGCCGGGCTCAAGTCAATCAAAAATCTTTTGCTCTGCTCTAACCATCTATTCCACATAGGAAATGATACCTTCTCCGACCTGCCCACACTGGAGATGCTGTAAGCACAATTGTTACTTACAAGTGTGAGCGGCGGTAAAACAACATTCGATTAAGTACTCGATTTGCAAGTGCGTTTCTTTGAAAGGGAGGGTTTTTCGGCACACACACACACACACATTTTCGGTGATAGACCAAAGCACTGGGATTTACTAACGTATTTTGGACAAACAGCATTAGCATATGGAGGGTCTAATAAAGAACGTTGTCGTGGAATTCCTTTGAAAAGAGCGGTGGGAGTCAGTTCACATCGTCATAAAGGCCTAATAACGTTTTAGTGAATCCATTACAGAGATGAGTAGAACAACTGCAGTGTTTGATGGGTGGAAAATTTGAGTTTTTTTACATGTGACTTCCACCCAATGTGGCCAATGCGCAACATATCTGATGTCGTCTTGGTATTGCCGTTTCTCGCCTAGGTCCCTCATCGACAACCAGATCCGCTGCATTGCGTCAGACAGCTTTGCGAAATTACGTAACCTGAAAATACTGTAAGTCAGTTGAGTCAACTGCAAGCATAGCTAGAAGTTAAGTAGTTTGATGACGGCGTTTATTGACGCCACGGACGTAATGCTCGGCAGACGGTGCGCTGCTTCGAATTTCCGAGTTAAATTAGAAGAAGTGCAGAGTCGAGGATTGCCTGCGACTGTCGAGACCGTCTACGACGAAGACGTGAACCTCTCGTCACAAGCGGTAGAAGCAGTCAGTCACCATCGCTCCCTGGAGAAATTGACTCGCCCAGGGGTGAATCCGGGTTGGCGGGGACAACGCCTAGCAAACGTAATAAATACAGTTGGTAGTAGCCCGCGACGCTTTTTGAGCATATAGCGCGAAACGAATGACTAATTAGATTTGAAATTTTCTGCTTCATTCTCTGTGAACATGCGATCACCTCGACAGCAATTTAATGGCCAATCCTCTCATCTGTAATTGCTACCTCCGATGGTTTGGCTACTGGTTGCGGGACACATCGGTGGCGGTCGATAATCCGACCTGTGATTTCCCGCCCGAACTCAAATACACGCCAATTGTCGATGTCCTGGGCGGCGATTTCCTTTGTAATCGAGGCCAGCCGGATGACGAAATGTGCGCCACGGATGGTACTTGTCCTAAAGGCTGTTCGTGTAGTGGACATGCCGACCTATTAGTGGTCAGGTGCTCCAGAAGCAGATTCAACACTGTACCAACTGGAATCGATCCAGCCCTAACACAGGAACTGTACCTCGACTTCAATAGCATCGAGGAGATTACGCCACAGATAAATCGCATCTTCAGACTCACGAAACTGTACGTGTTTAGTGTACTCGTACATATATATAACGAGTACCTTTGAAAATGTTTTCTTCGTCGTCTCTGATAAGTAGATCTCATAACCGTGATGTGGTACTGTGTGATTCATTTCAGGCTTTATGTGCTATTCTAGTGTAACTTTTTTTTCAAGATTTTTGATAAATTACGGAGATTTGCCAAATGAGACATATAAAGACTTGTCAACGAATTTTCTTTCAGTGATTTGAGCAACAACAAAATAAGGATCATCCCAAACTTCGCCTTCTCTAACCTGACAAGACTTAATGCACTGTAAGTCGACTAGACTAGAATTTGAGCTAACGATACTGCGTATACGGGAGATGATAAAGAATAACATGACATTTTACTATGTTAGTTCTTCCCTAGTTAAAATCTCGAAAATATTTCCGATACATAGTAAAATTAACGCCACAGCATTCACAGTACGGAGGGAGGGCACAGCATGAGAACTGAAGCTACGGCAAAGCTTTGTGGCGTTGCATATTTCCAACGTCACCAACCTATGTAAACAATCCTGAATAGGTCTTCACTTGATCGTTTCTCCGTCTATTTGCAGCCGAAAAGTCGAGATTGTTACTTGCCCAGTGTTAGACAGCATTGTTACATGTCATCATGCATTGTTACATGACAGCAAACACAGCTTTAGCGTGTTGAAAGGAGTCGGTATGTAGTTGACTTAGATCAAGTGGAGCCCATTTTATCAACTTTGTGCACGAGCTACTTTGGCGGCTGTCCTTGTGCGTTTACATCTGGGAGGTCGAACTTTCCCATGAAATGGGAACTCGACTCGACTCTGATCGTGACAGCGTCTGCTTGCACCGATGGCAATGGATAGCTGCTACGTCACTCGAGACAGCGCAGTACTCCTTTGAAAGACCATTGAGTACGGCTCTTGTGTACACGGCTATCGTTTGTTAAAAAACCGTTACAGTTGAGGCCCGGGCACAGTAGGGAAGTGGTTTAGAGAACAAGAGATGGAAGGGTGGGGCTTTGAGGTGGCTTGTAAATTCAAGCCAGTTAAGCGGTCTGAACCAACAAACCTAGGGGGGAGCTGGATCTGGCAGAAATGGGACGTCCGTCTTACGCGAAGAGCAACGTCAGGACTGGATGGACTCTGCCTGCTGTTAAATGGAGCAGAATAGAGTCAGTTCTGAAAAGTGGGCTTGGCTCTGGTGGACGCCAGCGGCAAGCCTTTGGCCTAGAGAGGTCAAGTAGGCCATGTACTTTTCTATATACACAGCCTTTTTCTCTGGTGCGAATCCTGATTTAATTGGCCGATTTTATGCTCTTTTTCTTGACTGGTAGGATTCTTACGAACAATAAAATACAGTGTCTTCAGGAGAATAGCTTCCGAGGACTCAAGCATCTTCGAGTATTGTAAGTAACCATTGGATCGATGACATTTTGTGCCACTATTTAGATAACAAAAAAAAACACGGTGTTGATAGTAGGACTAACTGCGAATCGTCTCGCACAGGATCTGTGTAGCAATTGCATTTCTGAAAACCTACTAGATGTCTAACAAAATCAGCCACTCTTCGACATAGGATTTTTGGAACGAATCTGTTTTGGTTATCGTACTGCGGGATATTACTAGGTCATACTAGAGCATTTTAGGTCATACTATCCTAATATTTCAGCGTAGAGCATGAGTATTCGAGGTCAGTGTGATACTACTGTCGGGTGAAGGCTTTTCGACCTGAACAGTCTGAACGCAGAATGAACGCATGATGAACGAACGCTGCTTGTCAGGCGGTTGAACTGTGAGGGCGTCTTTGTTGCTGTGCATGTGGTTTGCGATGTGCTGGAGTCACGCGTTCCGAATGCCATTCTAATGCTTGTCCTGTCTGTGGCAGGTCGTTGCACGGCAACGATATTTCGACGTTGCCCGAGGGGTCGTTTAAGGACTTGGCCGCTATCAGTCACATTGCTTTCGGAGGTAACCCGCTCTATTGTGACTGTCAGATGCGCTGGCTGTCTGACTGGATCAAGAAGGACTTCATTGAGCCCGGCATCGCTCGGTGCGCTGAACCGGCGCATATGAAGGATAAGCTTGTTCTAACCGCTCCGTCGAATTCCTTCGTATGCGCACGTAAGTCATTCCGCATCAGCGTGTCAGCGTGCCCCTTTTGCCAGAACTAACGCCGTATGGAGGTGCGAGAGCACTATGAAAAGTGAAAGGATAAGGACAAATGTTTGCCCAGTAGTGAAAGCTAAGTAGAACACGACATAGAGTATGCGTACATCTAGTTACGGAGATAGTTCTGAAAAAGTACGTGAAAAAGTGATTCAACTTTGTCGGATAACAACAACAACAACAACAACAACGACAATCGGTAGGCCCACGTGACACGTAGACGAGAGACTGGTCACATCGAGATTTGACGAAAGTCACCGGCAAACCGTATGTTGGTCTATCCCGACCAACATACGGTGCACAAGTCATAAAGTTGGACAACATAGAACTTGATGGGTAATTGTTTTCCGCATAAGAACACAGCTACAGAGGCACCCACTACGTACGTACACTAAACGAATAAGTTTCGTTAAATAGTGAAATGGGACTTATTGCAGAAGGCAGCTACAGAGTTTGCTTGATCAATGAATAGAACGTTTTGGCTGTTGATTTCTATCGTCGTTGCTTTTCTATAATAGAACGCTCCCCGGCGCACGTGCGAGCCAAATGTGACGCGTGCTTCACTTTCCCGTGCGAGAACGGTGCTACCTGTACAACTTTACCCATGCTCAAGTATGAGTGCACCTGTGCTTCTGGATTTCATGGTGAGCGTTGCCAACATACGATTGATGAATGCTTCGACAAGCCCTGCCTTCACGAAGGAGTCTGCAAAGCTCAAGGTGGCGGCCATTTTACATGTCGCTGTCAGCCCGGATATGAGGTAGGCAGGCCAGAAATACTTTCACTATTACTATTATTATTGTTATTATTACGAATTTAGTTCATCCAGTCGATCTAGACCAGCAGTACATGCGTGCTTTTAGCTATTGGTAAGCTACATATTTTTATCGTTTGGTCGGTTCCGGCCGTAGGGCCACCGCTGCGAGGTCAACGTCGACGATTGCTTAGACCACCGCTGTGAAAACAATGGCACTTGCGTCGACGACGTAAACGGTTACACCTGCCAGTGCACGATGCCCTACACGGGCCAGTTTTGCGAGACGAAAATGAGCTACTGCTCCGAGTTTAATCCATGCCAGAACGGCGCCGAGTGCATTAGCCACGAGACAAACTATACTTGTGTCTGTCCTGTTGGCTTTACTGGCGTCAACTGTTCGACAAATATCGACGACTGCGTGGATAACCTCTGCGCCAACGGGGCAACGTGCGTGGACGAGCTCAACGCGTACAAATGCATATGCCCCGATGGATATTCTGGCACATTCTGTGAAATTGCACCGACGATCGCGATGATGTACCCACGCACATCCCCCTGTCAACAACATGACTGCGTCCACGGAGTCTGTTTCCAACCCAAGACTGAAGGCTCGGACTATGAGTGCCGCTGTACGCCGGGCTTCACCGGCAAGCGATGCGACATTCTCTCAAGTGTCAGCTTCCGAGAGGAGTCATTTGTTGAGCTGGACACGCTGGCCACAAGACCAAGTGCCAATCTCACCATGCAATTCGCCACGACACGCAAGGACGGGGTTCTCGCCTACGATGGCAGCCAGGAAAAGGGGCAACATCTCGCCGTTGAGCTGTTCAAAGGGCATATTCGAGTGTCCTACGACGTTGGCAACTTCTCCGCGTCAAACGTGTTCAGCTACGAGCAGGTGTCTGACGGAGGATTCCACTCGCTCGAGTTACTTTTATGGGGCCGAAATCTAACAATGCGAGTGGATCGTGGCAACGCGCGCAGTATTATCAACGCTGGAGTTAACGAATACCTCGACCTCGACGCTCGCAATCCCCTCTACATCGGTGGATTGCCCGCTGGTCGAGCCGAAGCGGCCGTCCGCCTGTGGCACCTGAAGAACGTCACCTCATTCGTGGGCTGTATGCAGAGTGTATTCGTCAACGAAGAGTCGCAGGACGTCATGAGCGCGCGCAACAAACAGCGCGTGTCTCCAGGATGTACCGCTCACCTCGCAGCAAACAGCGCCCAGAGCAACGCCAAGAGGCCTTGCGATGAGCACATGTGCGTTAAAGGAAAATGCGTTGAGACGTCGCCGACATCGTACGACTGCAAATGTCGGCCCGGCTGGACTGGGCCCTTCTGCGATCAAGGTGAGTGAGTATGAAGGGAGAAAGTTCTCCGAACACGATTTACTCACTGGTCAGCATTGTAGTGCCAAGTTGGGTCATGTCGTAGGCAGATCGCAGTGGAGAGAACAATACTCGGCTAGCGGGAAAGTATTTCGATGGCAGGGTTGATTGTTGACTTATGCTGGTCGCCGGTGTATGTACAATTACGTATGATTTTTTCGTTTCTGTTATTCACGGCCAGCGCCCACCTGTCAGAAGAAGCGAACGCACGATTACGTGCACGACCAGGAGGGGTGCCGTTCCGCCAAGAAGGTGAAGAACGCCGTATGTATCGGCGGCTGCGGGGAGGCCTGCTGTCGGCCTGTTGCGCAGAAGAGCAAGCGACGGCAGGTCAAGATGCTCTGTCCAGAGAATCCGACTGCCAGTTACACGAAGACAGTCGAAATCATCCGGAGATGCGCCTGCACCGACCGCGATTGCAGCAACATATAAAGGGCATATTCATATATATATATATATATATATAAGTACATATGTGAGCTATTAATGAATACGACGGACGCAGCGAGAAATAATCTTCACGCACTCGGCTTGCTACTCGCCATAACGTCGTGCACGCGTTCTTTCTCCACCCGCGTGCGGTACGACAGCAGAGCAAGCGTTATGTCAGTTAGAACCGTATGACTGCTAGGACGGTATAACGGCTTAGATAGGCATATGCTCTATGATTGTTTATTCGCGGATTAAAGCTCCGTTCACTGTGGTCTCGTTTTTATCAGTCTCACCTGGGCTCTTGCAGGGGCATACGTCAACCCCCTCAGGGGGCGTCTGCTATATATGCACGCGACGGTTACTTCATGCACGACCTCAAATTGTGTGTTGTGTTTGCGCTGGTGTAACTAGTTACTCAATGAGCAGTGAACGCGACGTAAAACGGCTCGTTGAACGAATATGACACAACCAGTCGAGACGTTTTTATGGAAAATATACTTTGACAGTTAGGAGACTTCTACCGAGTTGATGTTTGCCCGTTCGGCCGCTGCACCTTGCAACAAGCAATCCGTTGCATGAATGACTCTAACAAGTGAAGCACAAAGTTCCGTAATACGTTACGTCTAACACAATGTGTGTGTGTGTGTATATGTGTGTGCTCGCACGGGAGAAGCCATATTGGCGCTGTCGTTGGCTGACGGTCGTGCGCGATCTCCGGTCAAAACGGAGTACACTAGTAGCAATAATACTCCCCCTGGTGAATGGATTGAAATTGACATATGCGTCAATCGAAGGCGTAAATGGCCAAGTTTTGTGAGTTGACGATTCTTCGGTTAACCGGCCAACTCCACCGAGAGGAAAGATGTAGCCATTAGCTTTTCCCACTCTGACGTGAAAACCACACGCGATCGTGAGTGCCAATGCCAATATCGATGAGGTTTCTTCCATGCAGACATGAGCAGGCCGTTTGGTGAAACTCGTGAACTTCACGAACTCGCTTCAGTTCGTTCTCTGTACGAGAAAATGCTTAACGGACAGAAATCAGCCACTGGAAGCCCTCCAGCTGTCAGTCAGTACTTTCCAGGAACATGACGACTGGTTGTGTCGTAACAAGCCGAGTGCGGGAAACTCTGAAGTCGGTTCGTAACCTTGCAGAACTTTCTGGAGGCGCATGAAGAATTATCGACCAGCAGAGTTAGCTCGAACCGAGGCCGATAGCAAACGCCTAAATCAGGCACTGCCAGATCCATAGCAACAAATGAAACGAGGAAACGACAAAGAGCAGCAACGAATGGCAGCGAGTCGAGGAATTTTTGTTCGCACATTTGGAAAATTTTATTGTTTAGCAATGTCATGTAAATATACAGTTCTGCCTTGTGTTACTCCCCGCTGCATCTATCGCAGCGGGCATAGGTTGCTCAGGGTTCGGCACAACATATGTATAACAAATATTTCAAAAATACAATGTGCATGTAAATATTTATCACCGCACCACAATTATTAGTTGGAGGTGTAGTACACATATATACAACTGCTTCACTAGGAATAATATGAATGTGGAGGATATAATACCATTACACATGTATCGCAAGTTTTTTGCGCCTGACGTCGTGCTGCTGTGACACCAATCGCTGTGTCCGCTCACATCTCGACCATCGATCGCAGTATAAAAATGGCTGCTGATTATTTTACATATACAATCGTAATAAGTAAATTTTGCCATTTTACAATAACCATTTGGTGGACTGTTTGGTACGCGTGTTCTTAAATGCGATTCTGTCCTAATAACAGACATTCGTAGACTATAGGGCTATTCACAGAGTACACAGGTATCACATGCACTATGCCTGTTGTCTCTATTGTTGTGCCAGTAGGTGGTTCTTCAAAGCCCTGCTATGAGGTAATAGCCCTGAAATCGTTGGGCAAATTGTTCTTCTTTATTAATGTCCTTGCTCTAAACGCTCTGCTGTAAGGCGGGCTACGGTGTCATCATATCACGGGTGTAAATCAACCCCTGACTCAGTTTTGGCTTGTGCTCCCTAATCAGTTCAATACTGCGATTTGCGGTCCGGTTCCATGAAAGTGTTGAAAAATTACGACAAGTATACGCTATTTTTCAGTCAGTGCGTAGCATTTTGAAATGAACGTGATCTTCCCTATCGTAACTTGCTAAGCCCTTGAAAATTCCTAAAATAAGACATTGGCGGTCGCTGCTAAGTCTGTCCAATCATTCCTGAGAGAAAACTGATTGGAATTCTGCTCCTTAGGTTACGTGATACAGAAAGAAGGAGCCATACTGGAGAGGGCGCGCGCAGTTCTCAGTTGGTATTTGACATACCGCGTTGCATGTATCGCGAGCCCTATGTTACGTACCAGCTCTTCAACGTGAGATGCGCCATTTAGTCTGCTATCTAGCATCACACATAAGATTTGGCGCTTTTTGGTTACTTGAACTTTAGAGTGTCGATCTCGTATAACAGATAGGTTAGGTGTATCGTGTTTTGAAGATTGAGTTTATTGTGGGTCACAATTGCGTTGCAACAGCAACGGCTAATGCATAGCTTATAAATATGTACTGAGATTAGATATGGATTGACCACAAGCGGACCGCTCCTAATGGCACAAAGTAGGAGGAAACGCAGTGAAGAGAAAGATGATTATATATAAGGTAAAGTATTACTAACATCATTATTATTATTACCACAATACGAGAGTGTTGACTTATAAAGTACATATAGCCCTCTGCAGAGACATGATTATAAATATTATTAATATTATTATTATCAGAGTGTAAATTTAAAACATGAAATAAAACTGGTCCTCGGACATGAGTAACCAAAATGTGAGCTGTTCATTAATAATAGGTATACGGGGTAATCATGCGTGACTTAAAAACAACGTTCTACAAGTGATTGGTTTTAGAAATATTTTCAGCGTACACAATCCTATCAGACGCTTTGTTGCGAAGATAAGGTACAAAAGCAACTGCTTTTTTGTAGTTATGTAGTGAAGTATCTTTTAATGTTATTTAAGTTACGGTTAAATTATGAGTAATTCATTTAATTAACAGACTTTACAAACGGCGATCTGCCCTGTTGTTGGTAAGTGGTGAATCCGTCCAGGGCATCGCCCAACGCTACAGCATTCTTTAATTAGTATTCAGAAATTCAAAATAGTGTTAAGAAATCTCGCGTCGTGTGCTATTAAAGGCAGGTGGACAAACAACATTCTGCGATAAAATCAAATAATGCGTTCATGAGGCTTACGGTATTGCCCAATACTTTCCTCGTCAGCGGACTCGATTTTTTTGTTAGAATAATGCTTGAAAAATACGGCTTAGGCGATTCTTCGAATGGTCTATCAGAGATATCTACGGGGCACTTGCCTGATCAGTTCGGCTTCTATGAACAACGAGCCGGGGCTTTCGTTTCAAGCTCGATTCTAATAACCCTCAAAAGGTCAAATAGTCGGTACACGTTCTCATGAACCAAATCATCGCTTAAACTGAGAAGCACATAAACCATACATAGAGTTACACCTATAAAGTAAATCATGAAATAGATTTCACAAATTCTGACCGCAGATTATTACAGCACGTGGTCTATGCTGTATCTCGCTTTACCACGAAGGTATGCGCGAAATGAAAGTAAGATGCTACGTACTTTAGTTAACCCTAGTTGACCAATCAATAACAGTGCCTAAGCATTCTGTGTGTGCAAATTTGTGAAGTTAGTGAAGTTCAATCGACTTGGGTAAATGAGCAATATTCAAATAGGAATAATGTATAGTGTCGGGTGCCCAGTAATAGCCCAGCTAGACGAAATCAGGTGCACCAAAAAAATGCATAAGTACCATGAGCAACTCAATAAAACGGGACAGTACCGGCCATCAGCAACAACCTTTCTCTCACTACTTACAAATAACAATAACAACCTCAACCGTGTTGCGTACTGGTCGAAACCGCAACGACAGTAGCCATCTTACAGCGATTACCATGGCAAGTACACCACATATATGCCACCCACACAAACAGTAAGTTCGAGTTCTGGAAGTCGAGAGAGCGAACGACAAAAGGATGGGTATGTACTGTTTACATTGCGTTATCTCGGCCAGCAATCCATCTTTGTCAGTATAATATCATCGACCGTCACGAACCCATATATACAGCGTATTCTTTCGCTCCTTGGCACCCTCCCAGCAGAGTGACACTTTGGCATATTTTCTCGTCAGCACACTACAGAATTTGGCATATACAGCCGCCTGCGTACGATACAGTGATGTACAAATGCGCTCGGCCTGCCTCGCTCCTTGTTACCGAAAAGTCGAGTGTCATGGAAAGCAACGAGCACGCAACATTGTGATGCACCGATGATCGTAGCAGAAAGACATAGAGATAGTAGAACGCAGGAACAATTCAAGAAAGCAGTATAAGGAATCTTTGTCAGACTGGACGTCTACCATTAAGGTAAAAGATTGTCGCAAAGGACAATGAGTTTAATGTGTACTTCCTGTGCAACAACAAAGCTTATTGGAAGGGGGCGTATTTCTATTATATTTCTGACGATATACAAATAGAAAATATATATCATCATACCATTCGTGTATCTTTGTATCCAAACGGAAGGTCCGTATGTCTTGGACAGGTATGTGCACGCTTGCTCGCGCTCCTTCAAAGCAAAACTGATAGGCTCTGGATTATAGGTATGACCATATGGGTGCGTGGATGATTAATCGAAGTTCTGGAATTATCTGGAGTATCACGAGGATAGCGACCCGATCATAGCAAGCACACTGTCAGAATTTTTTCTAGTTTCTGGATACTTCTTTACCCACAATTGGATTACCTCCATAGGATCTCCTTTACCTAACCCAGGGAAACGAGAGCAATTATACTTAAAAAACGTATAATATATAACATATTTCCGCTTGATCTCAATATAACCAGCACATCCTGTATATACAAATATTTCTACTGGAAAAAGCTGAGTGTGTCTAAACGTTGGACGCTTAAATTAATTCATACGGAAGCTCTACAGTTAGCTTTTGGTCTCTGAACAACAGAAGTTATAAGTGCCCAATACGCTATTTAATAAACTTGCATTACAGAAAATAACGGGATAAAAGTATTGTTTGTTCACGATCAATCAAATAGCGCTTTCATTTCATTAAACGTTGTTCTTGGTTAAATTATATAGGTTATTCACAAATGGTACAATTGCGAGAGAAATTTTAGTACATCTTGTTTTTTTTAGTATCCGCTAATAATGAATTACAAAATAAAGAATAGTGCAAAAATATGAACAAACGAATTTCTGAGGCGTCTACCCTGCCTTACCGATCGTGGCAATGCTCAAATTAGGTACGCTGCTCAACGCAATATTGCTACAATGGTTGGCCATGTCTGATTTTTTAGTTTTTAGAAAGGATATGAAATTACAACTTAGTGCAATGTTATTCGAAGCGAACCGTGTATAATTGTTTTAAAAGAACAGACTCAATCTGGTAACTGGTTCTGTAAAGTATGAATAGCAATTTAAATCTCATTATTGTTATTAAAAGAGTGCAAGTAGTTATCTAGAATTATGATTATCGTTATGAGGATATATATATATATATATATATATATATAATTTTTCGCATGGCCGCAATGTTGGTGTAAGGCTTCTTACAGTAACTTCAATAGCGTGATCGTAAGCTCCCATTACATTATGGCTATGGTCTTTCTCTTTCATTCACAAGGGAACCACCTAATTCTACACGGTGTTGCCATTAGGTTTCGTCCTCTCGATTGCCGTTGTTTAAAAGTTTGTCTCAGATCTTTTTCAACTCGATATCAGGTTGCTGTATTGCGTGCTGTTTTGTTTATGATGCATGTTTTTGCTCCGCCTAATCAGTGAAGACGCGACTGCTGTCAACTGGCCCATGAACAGCAAAGAGAGGAGTTGATCTAGGCTAGGGGATTATCTTCTAATGAGCTTTACCACAACGCAACATCGCGAAATAGGAAAAACAGCGGAGATGGCGTCGCGAAGACGTTCGAGAACACACGCTTCTAACGGATTAAGAAAATATCTGTGAGACACTGTCTTTTAATCTATCTCTGAGCCTCTCGCTCAATCTCTCATCGTTTCGGTTTCATTCGGATCCTGCACAGGTGCACAGTGTCAACATGAAGACACAGAAAATCGTGGAGGGTGCAGCATCAGCTAGGATAGCGGTAGCTATGATATAACTGGAGAGTGAGACATCGCTTTGATATCTCTATCGATTCTCAATATATGTATGTACAGGCAAAATGGAATCAGAAAATCTGCTTCTGGTAAGTCGGCAACGCTAGACGGGATACGAACACGAGTGTTTGCCACTCGTGGAGGAACACAATACATACATACACATTCACATTATTTACAGTAAGCAGTAAACATACAAGCACAAGATGAATTTGCGCCGAAGACGGTAAAAGAGGCAAAAGAGAGAGAAAACGGGACATAGACCTACTCAACTCCAGCAACATTTGACAGGCCAGCGAGTAGAGCAAGTAAATACTATAGACGTAATAAGCACCCCAGTAAGCGAGAATTCGCGAATGCGATTTTGTTGTTTCTTCATCGCTTACCTGTAATGACAGAAGACACGACACACAATCGGGTCTTCAGCTCAATCATAATACGCTGATATTACATTCGACGATAACAATTGAATAGCGCAGTTTCTTCGATATGATTTTTTGAATGGTATGTGTCCTGAAGGATAGGTTTCTCAATATTGATGGACACATATAATTACGCTGCAGTATTCGTTGCTCTTTGGTTGGCTCTACTAGGAGCTCAAAAAGAAATTTTAATGGTACTGCTAAGTAACATTAGTGGTTCGTTAAGCCAAAGGTTTTACGAAGTCAACATGGTATACTATAAAATTTTTAAATCTATCGATAGCTTCCAAATTTCCTCTCATACACTCGCTAAGTAAAAGTGGGCTAGTATATTAGTGTACATGAACTATTAGAAGTAATGTCTAAGCTTTCGCATAAATTATCCTGGTCTTCCCATCGGAGAGTATTGGACGCATACTAGTCTATTAGCTGAATGACACGAGCGAAAATCCTAAAAAGGAAGTGGTACGCCTTCAGCATCATAAAGGATTAGATATTATTCCTACACTATCTAACGATGACCGCGTAACAAATACAGTGAAAGACGAATATGCCTGACTGAATATTTTAGAATTTTTATGCAAACGCATCAGTCCACTTAGTAGAACGTGGTATCGTTGATGCGTTTGGCAAAAATACGAAAACATGTTTAATTAATGAGATAGGCATTCATGAAATGGAATAAAAATGCAAAATTATCCTAATTGCTTGATTATAGTGCCATACGCGTATGCTAAATGTGTGTGGCCTATGCACTTCCGGGGCCCTATAGTATGTAATCCTGTTCTACTCTAGAAACTGTTCAAGTTATCCAATTGTTTTCGGTGTTGCAATTATGCATTGGCGAATCAGCGACAATTTACCAAGAAGTTCTGAGTTGTATGGGAGATATTGTTGGGACTAAGCGTGAATAAAACCTTCTATTTATAATATCGAGAAACCTAACGACTTTTTGCGAAGGAATTAGCAGATTTGACCTGCCTGTTGTTCTACTTTGTCCGTCGATTAGACCGTCATTTCTCATACTAAAAATTTTATCTTGCGATGTAGCCGCTAACTCGCATTTTATCGGATCAGCTTTTATTACAGCGGCAAGTACCGCATCTACGTGACTAATCACTTTACAGGCAATAGCTTTCTAATTATTTTCTTTATAGGGCATTCGTCAACGTTGCGTAGGTTATCAGGGCTGATGATAGGGACGTTGAACATTGCGAATATCCCTAAGACGAAGCAGCGTTTCAGACTCCACGCTACAACGTGATTTATCGCAGTGTGCAATTATTCTGATCGGCCCGAGTTTATAGGCCTTAGACACATTGGGGCATTCCTACGAATGGACAAGATACTTTGTACATGCCCCAGATTTCGTAGGTACCTCTAAATCCTGCTTACTATATAAATATCCTCGAAGTTGGAAAAATGGCGTGGCCGTACCAGATCCGAAAGCACTGACCCAGTCGTCAAAGAAGGTTGGATAGAAGCGTCTAATCAATTATATTCGAGTAAAGGCATTATTCGTAATGTAATTTTTAAAATCTGTTTCAAAATGCTGATGTAGAGCCCATCCAGAGAAATAAATTTCTCTACGAAGTTTTTTAGTTTACTTCCTCAGTCAGGGGTGCACTAACAGGCTGTTTTTTTCATGAAAGGCCGCTACAGTATTAGCACAGACGTTTATTGTAATTACGAAGATGAATTGCTGGAGAGAATGATGCCATATTTAAAAGAATGGTGCCATTGCTAGATATATACATGGGAAGATTTTGAAACAAATCTGCTTTAAACTTACCTTATAAAATATTTTACTAATGTAGGTAATAATTAGCCTTACGCTGTGTCTATTCCAAACTAGTTCCAACCAGATAATGGTATCTTTACTTCCACATTGCAAGAAAGTACTGTACTTTTACAGTACAGATCTACAGATTATACTATGGGATCTACGGGTTATATGGTACATCGGCATTAACATCACATTTTCGACATATACTAGCCTCTAAATAATCTGTTGTTTCTACATGCAGAGTTCAATAAAAACGACACCTTCTCAACTATAAAGAGAATTTTAAAAAAAGTTGTTTTCGGATCGTGCAGCAACGATAATCATTTGCCGCTACCGCACTGCTGAAAATATTGAAAATTGTTCCATTCAAGTAACAAAAAAGTATTAAGCTTTCCCTTCTCGGTATGTTTTACACTTTTTCATTTTTTTACATACGGAGGGCAACAGTCATTATTATAGTCGCTCTTCCAAAACAGTAATCCCATGATGAGCTTGAAATGAATAAAGCTAATAAAGATGCCAGGAGGCTTATCTCATAGTGGTGATCAGGTTTCGCCCATAGACTTTAGCACGCTATAATACCCTACTTGCAAAAAACGCAGTCATTAGACAGTTTTGCGCGCTTCTCACAACGAAACGTATCCGTGAATGCTAAAATTACTTTTATCGCTTTTAGCAGAGCGACTTGAAATTCCTCGAATCAAGCACACTCACCTTGAGGCTAAACCTGTTCCACTAACAGACACATAGCACAGTTTTTGATAAAACTTTGTCTTCTAAGGCATAGAATTTGCTTTTTCCTCGATTCAAACACTCTTCCAGGTGCACGCTGACGATGTTGGTTTTATCTACATGGGAAGTGCGCGTAAAGAAAACGCGGTTAATATACGCTCCTACTACTTTTTGATCTATATGACAGAGCGTCCATTCATTCGCTTGGTCTAGCCCGATTCTCGAGTCGACCTGTAGGATCATGGCGATATGACCGAACGTGAAAGCTGTGTGGAGTAGTTATCAGCACTATGGTGGCCCTAGATGTGATCGTCTGATGCATATGAAGATGTCAGGGCTAGTGGCTGGCTTGTAGTGCTGACATTAGTTGGTGTCGTGGCTCAGCCGGTTATAGCTGTGTTGGCGGTTATTTATAATCGTCTACAATAATAATAATACACGGGAAAGGTCGACAGAACAACGTGGAGATAAGGTGCGCTACGGCGACACGATAACGACAAACAGTCAAGCGCCGCCATTCCCACAGGATAGGAAAGCTTCGGATGCAGACAATAGGACACCAATATCGCATACGCTACGAGACTGCTTTGTCTTGAGTGCCTGTGAGGATCTCCGACGGTGCATAAGTGCCGCAAGAAAATTCAAGATGAGGGCGGCGAGCGAATAGAGAGAGAGAAAGCGAGAGAAAAAGAAGAGATCTACCGCACAGGTAGATAGATCAACTGACACAGGCAAAAGAAATCTCTGCCGTCTAATAGAACACGTATCTATTTGGCTACTGGAAGCGGGATCATCTGCCGAGTGGGTCGCATCATCCACTGCTACAAACTAATATGCAGCTTTTGAATTTTCGTCGTTTGTTCTCAAAGCTAAGAAAGCAAGATGGACACCTGATTTGTCATCAGTGCACACCTTTTATCTAGGATCATCAATCTGTGATTACACCACTAATCTTGGTTGCTGCACGTTTCAATGTGTGAACTACCGTCTCGTATTAGAAGCGACACGACTTATTTTTAGCTTGTCATAGTCAGTCGATGTGTTACTTTAATCGCATAATATACACCGTTAACGAGCTAATTGCCAAGTTAATATTTGCGATGTATCTCCTTTTTTTACAATTATGGTCTAGTGTTTTTGCATTAGTTCGTAAGACGGACCCCATAAATGTAAATTTGCAACGGCGGGGATCGAATCCGTGCACCTAAGTGTCCCCTACGGTTACGAAATGCACACGAATGTATCAAGCCACTGAGCTCGACCTGTTACCTAACCAATTAAATTATGCCATCATCAGCAGATTAATTGTATATCTAGTTCCAATTGTTGGCTGTGTGTCCCAGTTAAAATGTTCTCCTAAATTTCGTAAGTGCCCTCCTGACAATTATGCGGCGGGCGGGGCAGGTGAGAATGAATGCAGTGCTTAAATTCCAATGAACACCATTCCATTGCTCACACCGATGTAAAAGAATGATTTTTTAATGGATTCTTATACAGCTTCTCGTATGCTAATCAATCAACAAGCCAGAACACATACTGTACGATCAACTTACGCAACGGCATTCGTGTCAATTATAGACAACGTAAGATGCCCTTCCTTGATTTAATTGAATTTTGTTTAGTTTTAATATTAAGAGAATGACAGTCAGCAATGTTTTTGACGTCGTCTCGTCCATCTTAACGGATGCTCTATTCCACACCCTCTATTTTCTGTAGCTTACCACGCCAATCGAAGCGTGGACTTGGTAGTCGATCACGGATTTCAATGTGGTAGCTTTCAGACACCTCTCACGCCCGCAAGCGGATTGGAGCTTTTAGTTTCTTCTATCTGCACCGACGTAAAGTCGCGCTGACTTGCAAAAAACGACATGTTGCATCTAGCTAGTAGCACATTTACAATACATGCTTACCTAGCGAGTCAAGCTTCGCCAAAAAACTCTTATTGTCACGCCTGAACTCCTTACGAATCTAGAATGGCGGAATTTCGCACTTAATCATTTTTAGGCCGTTATTACTATGATAGCGGCGCCTAAGACGCAAAAACCTATATTTATGCTGCAAGATGTCTGTGTGCAGTTATGATTAAATGGGACACGTTTTCTGGTGTAAAAAATGATCACCTTCAATACAATAATCGTGGTGCTATCATGTGTTGCTGTTGTTTTCCAAGGCATAAACAGCTCACGGGCTTTTTAGTTGATCTGTTTTGTAGGACTAAAAGATTTACTTAATACGAGATATGACTAGGCCCATGCCGAGCATCTGCGTCGTACATGGGCTGCCGTTAGTTGGCGAAGTCTGGTAATGTGTCACCTAAAAAAGTCAATAATACGAAGTTTGTAATAAAGTTTATACTGTTGCAATAAATGTGACGTTCCTAAATGAAAAAGTCGTTTCCTCTTAAATTTTAGTGTCAGCCTATGTTAAAAAAGCTCTGCGTGCCACTAGGTGCCTAAAATTATCAATTTATTCTTATACAGTTTTTCCAAATTGTCTTTTGAAATCGCTGGTTTTAGTGCAACTCTCTTGTCACCGGTATAGCTTTCTTTCAAATGTCTCAGCTTGTTTAGAGTTTGAATGGTCTTGGGAGCCGGTGAATTTTTCAGCATATTTATCTGGCGCTTCCTATCCTGATTTGATCATTTTCGATTGCGGTCTAACATGTTTAGGGATTTCCGTTTGAAACACATTGCCTCTGTTTTGTGGATAGGTGAGTTGTTCGGTTCACCTCATATAGGTCGTTGGTCGACTGACAAGACCAAGGCATTGATTGGATTTCATAAGCGCACACGTGATTTTGCTCAGAGCAATCAGCAACTCTCGCTTCAAAGGATCCTCGGGCGTCGAGATTCTCAGACATCCGGTTTTTGTATATCATGGCCGTTGATGTTGTAGCCGTTGTGGCTACATTGATGTTCTTTCTGGAGCATTATCGGCTTACTAGAGACTGTCATACCCGACTGTATAAGAAAGGTGCGACCAGATAACGTTAGAGGAGCGGAATACACAGAAGACGTAAAAAGAATGGATGGAGAATGCCAGAGCGTGAAGAAACAGCCACCAACAGGTAATCCACTGGAACGCCTACACGACAGCATAATCGTCTTCGTCATTTCGGCCGACTAAATCAAGTTGGTGTTTTACTGCTACCGGCCCCACACTATGGTGCCACTTTGTCTTGGCTGTCGCCCCGAAAGTTCGCGATAGCACACTGCCGATGAGCAGCGTAACACGTAGATGTCGTCCGAAATCAACGCCTCCTGACAAACGCTGAACGAAGGATCCCCTATGTGAATGCGGAGCTGTTTTGTCCAAACTTAGTATTGTATCAGTACCGGGGTCCCGCCCACGCGGACGCCACTTTGTTCGTCGTTCATTCGATTTACTAAGGACGTAATTTAAATTAGTACACCTCAGACGGGATGCGTTACTGTCGACGCTTAATATAAAGCAGGCATTTGGATAGATAGCGCAAACATCAGTTTTGGCGTAGGAGGGCTACCTTTAAGCACAGATATTTCAACGCCTTACTTTGTACCGCTTTTAATTAAAACATTTTTTGTGGTTCTTCGGCAATCTAGATCCTGTATGATTGTACAATCATTTGTGCTAAGCTATTCTTTATCATTTTTTTACTATTAATGTTAGTTCGTAAGCAAATGTGTTCACATCAAATTTTATGTTTAACGTTTCTGAAGCGACTTCACACGGCTGCAAATCTTGCGGACACAGCGCATTTGTGAAACGTTCTATATAACTCTCTACCTTGCTGTAATGATTTGCTATTTGCCGAAGAGTCTGATCAGACAATCGGACCACAACCAGTAAATCAAGAAAGGAAGACACTTTTCAACTTTAACACCATCAGACGCGCTACAACTTCGAAAACGCTAAATGTAGCAAACCAAACCGCTTCAAAGGTGCAGTCCAAATGGTCCAAATCGGTTGTCTCGCCTCGTTGTCCCATATTGCATCCCTGACTTTTACTAGCATCTTCATCCTTTCCTCTCTCTCTCCGCCCTCTCTATTATTCGACTGCGAAATGGGAGGTGTTCCCATACATTCTAACTCCTCTTGATGGATCTTACCTGCGGAATTTCGACAACTGCAGTAGATCCATAGCGGTGCACAGCAACAACAACACCAACATCAACAATCGCCAGAGTTGCGGCTGCCTAAACAATAACAGCGTTGCGTACCGCACTTCAATTGGAAAAATATCGGGGAGAAGGAGCCCTTCGAAAGCGTGCTACGCCGCGAAAGGTTAAGCAAACGTAACAAAAGTTGATTTTTTCTTTGCGGTGATCGACGGCAGACGGGGTTTACCCTTGAACGGGACCGGCGTTGGCGATAGCCCCCACTGGCGACCAATGTGGGATAGGGCAGGCTATCCCGGAACTGGTTGCGGGCTATCGGAAATCGAAGATCCCAAGGCACGCACTGGCGACGCCCTGAGCCAAGCTATGCCTCGGATGGGCTAGGTTAGGAGTTCGTGCTAAGAAGCCTGCGGCTGCGAGTGGCGGCAGCAGCAGCAGCCACGCTTTTTTGACTTTTCCCACCCATGTGGTTGCGGCCACAGTCTCAAGGTGGCCTTTCAGGAGTAAAGCAAAAGCGGAAAGCGCCCGAAAGCGAGTGAAGCAGAGGATCACAGACATGCCGGGATCGCAGGAGAAGGCCGAGAAGATCTCGAGTAATCGGAGTCAAATCTGTTGCAATAGAGCTAATGTATTGAATTTTTCATGTGCTGTGTCTGAGAGAAGAATTATTTTGCACCATACAAAATTGAGTGATAAGAAGTCTTAGTAGAAACGGTAGCATGAAAAGTTCAGTTTGAATTCAAATCAGTTTTAATTATATAAGGTGTATGGAAGTCTGTCTGAGAGGATCCTGTCTAGATTCAGCCGATCGTAACCTAAGAACCCCAACACTATTAGGCAACCTAACAACGTAGCAAAAATCAGTGAACGAATTCACAGGTCGATATTCTGTACCCCAAAAACCGATTATGGCAAATCTAAATTATTTGGGGATAGGTACTCCTCTTATGACCCACAAAGTGTGTTTGTTTGTTTAGTTTATGAGCAAGATTTTTAGTTCAACTGACTTCGATGTAAGCAAAAATAGAATTATTTGTTTTTTGTTTATCGAAAAGCTCGGTTATCATTTCAGCGTAGATAAAATGTAGCCAGCTTGTAAACATTTCGAGAAATCTCATGGCTCATATAAGCTAAAAACTGTTTCTATGTCTCGTGTCAAAAAGGCGCTTGTGTGATCCACAGGAAGATTGTCTATGTTGAAAACACGGCGGTTTTATAAATGCCCTTTGAAACGGCTGGCGGCGAAAGACAGAAAAATCTGTTGAATGTATCATCGGCATCTGATAGTAGACCGCTGCAAACATCTTTGTTGCAAATGAAGAATAGATGAAAGGGGCACATGTATGTGGCTTACGTACACCGGATATCGGTACTTTTTGAATACACTATCTGAACTTTATATGGCACACTAGACAGGAACCGTTGGCTGACCGAAGACTGCCCTTTAGTAAGAATATATTATGCAACAAAAATATGTTTTTAATCCGTCGCTTAAATGTATACCTGTGTTTCTCCTAGCAGCGATCGCTTTCCTAATTTGTTGAGCTTTTTTTCATGTCAAAAGCTATTCAAGCAATTCCTTTGTCGGTGATGGCGACACGCATCTCAAGTGATTAACTAAAGACAAATATTTATCATATAACATACATAAGCGTTGAAATTGGCACGCATCCAAACGAGTGATACGCCATTTAAGAAATGACCAAATTCACCTTTGACGCCCGGCAATCATTGAATGGCACTTTGATCAGGATCCTCGGACACTCGCCAAGTGTTAAGCAAGGCCAATATATCTCGCATCGTGTTATCATCTGGGCAGAATTAATGTAGACTTGACGTACGATGCCATAAAAATGTTTCTTTGATTAGCAACCGTTTTGCTTGGCATATGCGCTTATTGTGCCGTCACTCGTAGCCGCTCCTCTATATGCGTTTCATGTATTTATTTTTTATTACAGCGTATCAGTTGTCGTATTGATATCGAGTGTGCACATAGCAAGACCTCTGTGGCGGTGCTCCCAGTTGTGATGATATTTTAAAGGTCGGCCAATCATTTTCGGGGTCTTGACGCATTTCTGTGAGTTCAGTAATGCGCCAGAGTGTATTTGGTATTTTCGACGCTCCATTACATGAACAGCATTACATTATTGCTGCTCAAGTTCGGTTATAAGGTAAAAAAGCGTTTCGTTCGGGCTCACAGCATACTTTTTCTAGCACTGCTCTTATATGGATCGTATTTTGTTTTTATTGCCAGTTATCGATCGGCCTCAAAAAGGATTACTGAGATTTCGAGAAAATAGAGTTGTTTACCTGACGAATCGGTAATTTAAAAATTTGTCGCCCAAGTCATGACACACCCATTTATCAGATAGATCCAAGTTTTTGAATGTATATAGGACGGACTGGTTATTTGTGCTGAATTGAAATGGTGCGTAATTGCAGTCATGTCGGAAAAGGGTTTTTGTTTATGTCCTAACAATGGCGGCATTCGTCTCAGATAGTCTTCCAAAGCGTTGCTTGTTACCGAAGTTGTTGCCGAAATCGTTTACTTGAAAGTTCTGGAACCATCTCCTGTACGTTCTATATGAAACTGATCCTTCGCCAAAAACGCTCATCAGATATGCATACGCCGTCGAGGCGTTTCTACCTTATTCGAATTTCTAGATTATGTAATATCCTTAAAGAACTTCAATATAATTCAGTATTCTAGACCAAATATCGCTTAATATTGAGGTGAATTCAACCTTGATGACAGCCACGTTTTGGAAGACCATTTTTGAAGAAACAAAACTCCAAAAGAAGTCATACAATGCGATACCTCTGTTAAAAAAACCAAATCATATTGCAACTTCACATAAATAGCAATAGTAGTAATATACATTGCCGTGTAATTGAAAAAAAAAGTGATACAACGCATTGGCAGAAAGTAAAACGACCGAAAAGTATCCAGCTGACGACTTACAGCCGAACGATTATTTCTAAATGGTAACAGCCTGCGCAAAAGTGGCTGAGGACAGATAATCTTTCGCTCATTGCCTTTGTAAAATAAGTTGCCTCTTTCAAAACATTGCGACATTGTAATGTAACAGTCCTTTTTATAAGAGCTCTTTGCGATTTTATCCACGATGCCTATCTGTCAACCTTTCAAAGACTAGTACTTTTCCTTCATTGGGTCAACATTATCTTCAACACCCCGACGTCATACAATAGTCACATGGACAGTTGCGTCGTCATCAACGATGACAAACCACTGGCATTGCTAACGTGAGTTCTACTTATTGTCGTCGGCGAGGATCGAGGCTGTGATATCCTCCTCGGCCGTGCTGTATATACATATATATAGTCTCATCGTATAGTAAAGTTCCCTGGCCCATGTATGCAGCCGAGGTGTTCACCCCACCGAGCAGTCTTTCTAACCGTCAGCCCAGCGGGAGTAGCCAACGACGGCAATTTGACGAAGAGTATGAGAGAGAGAGTAGGGGGAAAAAGTGGGAACATGAGAATCGTTTGTTTGCCGGAGCAGTAATTTTCCCAGGCATCTGACTGTGGCTAACTTTTGTATGTAGGTGCGCGCTTCTTCGGCCGCTGACCACTTCAGTCGAGCGTAATTGCAGTGTACTTATTCCTACTTCCCCCATACCAGCCTCATCTTCCATGCGTTTCAGCTTTCTTTACGCGCTCTTCGTCTACACGGGAGGCCACCCAACCCAGCGTGGCGTTTAGCGACTCATCTGTGTACGTTCGCTTTGACGGGACATCTAGACACAACTCCTGGAACTTGCGGCGACTAAATGTACTCTGCAAGAGAGAGCAGTACAAAATAATCGATGATTTTGCGACCCAAATTCGCCTCTCAGGCGAACAACCAATTCTCCAGCATGTTCAACGAGAGCAAAATCTTCGGTAACCTTCTAAAATTACTGTCCGAACAGCCATATCCTTCTGTCCATGGATTAAAAACGACACGCAGACTATTTTGATAGATACAATAAGCCTAGACGTAGAATATGGCCAAGGTCAAATGGCCCCACAATCCCGAGCAACGCAAGAGGCAGTGCGTGGTGTTGTTTCCTTCGGCACTTGTAACTTCGTATGGGGGGTATAGTGCACTTCGTGCGCCGCCCAATTTGTATCGCGCTGGCTCGCTACACTGCCGATGTAGCAGGCCGCCCATCTCATGGCTGGCTTCTAGCATTTGCTGTAACTAGACTGGGCCACATGGACTACGTGGATGGGTTTACCATTCGCCAGGCCGAATTTTCGCCTGCAAGCGACTTGTCCGCGTGCAAGACATAGATACGAACTGATGACTACCCGCACTGACGACTCAACCTTCTGGATCATGTAGCTGCTACATGGCTAACCGACTATACGAAAAAGTGGCTGATGACCACTGACGGCCGACTAGTCTACCAGCATTCACTTAGGCTCCGCGGCGGTGCGGAAACAGCAACTCGAGACGGATGAGAAAAACAGCCTCTACGTACAAATGTACGCCATCGCAGCAGCGGTCGTGGACCCGGTTTACCCGGTTCTGCGGGAGCTTACAGAGTGGTCAGAACCGACAGAGGGTCAGCTTGAAGACGCTCACTAGACAGCAAAGCGGAAACACTTCTACACCACTCGAGACTTAACGCAACACTGAATTAGTATAGCCCACAAGGGGCTCTACTAATTTACAAATGCCTAATATATGCGCACGATGACGTACAATGCGGATACACAAAGGATAAACATCACAATAATGATGATAATAATAATGACGACGACGACGACAGCAACAATAGCAGCAAGAGCGATTGTCGCAAGCTAGCATCAGTGTATCTAGTTTCAATTAAGTTGTGACAGGAAGTTGTGACGAGCAGTTCTCATGTTGTATGCTCGACTTTCCCTCGGAGACCTGTCTAGTGCAAAGGTTCTTCCGATTCGGCGATGTGATCGATAATTTCAAGGGGCGCCCTATAGATCATAAAGAACCGGGCATATATTCCGTTCCCTGTTGTATGTCATCACTGAGCAGGACATATAAGCAATGCTTGTTCAGCTACCGGTTGAGGGTTTTTGTGACAGAGCGTCCAAAAGGTGCCACAGGGTGACAGGGCATGACTGACATTTAGTGACCAAACTCCCCGTTTTTATGACAGGCATAAACAGGTTTTCGTATAGTTGAATTGTATCTTATGAGCCTGGTTGAGAACCTTACGTCCTAACGATTATGCGAGCTTGAACTTGTTATACAATTCAGACATGCGCTTGTGAGTAGGATGTGTCCTAAGTAACGCTTTGCGCATCACAGTTTTGAATAAATTTGGCGATCGAGCACACGAAAGCACAACTCTTTCACTATTTTCAGATGTGATTTGCGTGCACGCATTTTAGCAAACTGTGCCCTCGAGTCGTAAGGGGCACTCGTAAGCGAACCGTCAAATGCCACCAAACAAATAGTTTTGGTCAGCAGGAATGCGTAATTCAACCCCTCGAACATATTGTGGCTACCCGATAGCCTAAAAACGTAGACGTTGATGGATCAGTCGTCAGTTACAGTCTGATAAAATAACGTGAAAAAAATCGCCACTTTCAGTTTTTACATTAGACTGAAATATAGGTGTGGGCAAGAGCGAGCGTCCAATAATAAACCAAAATCCTAATTATTTCACCTTTTCTTTATACGAAGTCAAGTTAATATTCACGTTTTGCTCATTTGAAGGGAGTAGGGATGCGCAGCGGTGTAGGGATCTGATGTTGAATCTCTATGCTTCTATGCTGCTGCTGTGCTGCTGCTGTGCTGCTGCTGTGCTGCTGCTGCTGCTGCTGCTGTTGCTGCTGCTACCCAGAAGGCTTCTAACATGTCAGGGATACAAAACAAGGCTGCTGTTGTATATTAAGTTGACGTACTCTTGGTAAGTGTAGCGGGCACAACGAATTCAGCTTCTCCATATGTCCATAACTAAAGTACTCAATCTAGGTCCCTTACGATGTTTACTAAATGAAAGGAATACTGTTTATCAGTCCTGAAAAAGATATTTTCTGCAGTATGGTTAGCTCGGGGAGCCTGCGTAATGTAGCTTTTGCATACCAGTCTATTTCGCACGGTTAATGGAAGTTGTCGAGTGATCACGCTAACATAGGAAAACAGTGTATACGGATTTGACCAAGTAATCTCAACATAGGTGTTACCGGAACAGAACGACCATTTATCGGCGCACTGGGCTTCAGATTTTTAGGTAGACTTCTTATGTGCATTCTCCGGATAGTAACTGCTGAGAGAATGTCAGTCAGGTTACCTGTTGGCCAGCAATCAACGAAGAGGCTCTCAGCACTCGAGGGTATTCTTGTGTTCAACGACGACTCCCCGCATATTTATTGTGAACGTTCGTACAGCAAGTTGCACTGTAGATCTTTTGCTTTTGGCGGTGCGCAAAACATTCTTTGACTTACTTGTTTGTGTTTCTATCTAAATACTTACGTATTGCGTCTTTTCGAGCAATAAAGCCGGCTACACCAGTGAAAAGTGGCTGGACCAATACATGTTGCTTTACACCTATTGCTATACTGAGCGCAAGATAGAGTCAGCTTTTTTCTAGTATTCTTCTGATAGTATAAGGGTAGATTCCTCCATCGCCAGAAGAAAGGGACAATCAAATCGCCTTTGCTGAAATGGAGAGGGAATGCCAAGCTATTAATGTTAGGCTTGACTGAGCTAGAAAATTTCCTTTAAGCAATTCTGCGTCTTCGAACGCTGCTAACATTGCTTGGAACGCAGTGTCCTGTAAAACGTTCAGAGAAGCCATTACTAAAAACATTCATGAAACGTTTAGAAGCCGTTGTAATATTTTCACCTTGTGGGAACTCATAGAAAATGCACTATCTTTAATGAGCTTCAATATGTTTACGTAACCGAATCTCACTTAATACTAGAACCATCTGAACCTCAATGACAGGCTATGCTCCGAAAGAGTCTCATCTCTGAAAAGACGAATATTGTGACGAACCTTTGAGAGTAATTTTCTAAGGTTCTGTAACTTATTGATTTACTTATAAATGTAGCCCGTTGTTTATTCTAGCTTAGTCAACTCTAAAATAAACGAAACGATTTATTTTGCATCACTCAACCCCTCAACTGACTTCAAAGTAATACCGCATAATTTCAATTTTGGGGAAAACGGTTCCAATGGGCTAAATGTTGACAGCTTATTACAGAGTGCGATGTATGTCCATACATCTTCGCCCCAATTTTCACCTTTGCCGTGAAGAACGAGTAATCAAACGCTAAAGTTTTGTTTTCTCTACTGACCACCTTAAACGATATTCACTGCAACACTCCCTCGAAATGTTGATACAGACCAATTTATTACATTCTACTAAACGAAGTTGTTTCTAAACTATATATCGGCGTATAGCGAACATCGTGACTGCATCTCTTGATTTCGTACCACTCGGCTCAAGACCGGCTCAACCGAACGCTGTCTTTCTCGCGCCCCGCTGATGGAAGAGAAGCTAAGATTAAATGACCCCCTTCCACGCAAACTCCCCCAGTCAATTCCACCCTTCACATCTTTATAATCATCACCTTGTCGCTTATTGGGTCAAGTCGTTTCGTCAAATCGTTAGATTGTTTCATCGCGCGAGAAGAACCGTCACGTTGGTGCATTGATAGGATTTCGTTTCGTACCACACAGCAGCCGTTAGCAGGCCCATCAGAATAACACGGACGTCACGGTCAATCAGCGACTACTTCAAACGATTTCTCCGGATGGACATTGTGTCGATGCGCTGTAAGAGCAGGAGCGATGAAATCCCGAACCGAATTGCAGTGTTCCTCGTAATCGATTTTATATCGCCATCTCAATGGAGATAATCGACGCTGCGATGAGCCATTCGCTTCTCTAATGAGCTGTATGGTTAATGGCAAAATTCCTATTACACTATTCGGCTAATGAAGTATCCTTGTAAATAATGCCGTTTCATTAACAGCGGCAACGCTTACTGACGCTGTGGATGCTGATGTTAAGTAACAAACAATTGTGAACAATATCGGGGGCAAGGGTACAGCAGTCTTAAGCAGACAGCCGTGTTTTTGCGATGAATTTATTTGCCACTATGAATGCCTCCGGAGAGGAGATACCTTTCATCGAGTGGTGCTGAATTGATCTTCGTCAACTGTCATTGTAATGAGGTAATTATCGAATACTGATTTAAAATAATTGTGACCGTTTGGCTATTGCACAATGCATCTATTTTGCAATAAACAATGTTGGAATAAATATATTTGAGGGGCGCCATGTTGTCGATCATCCATGTAATAAAGAGATCGGTCAAATGTTCTGTCAAAAAAAGCTGCTGAAGCACATATATCGTAGACACATATCGCATAATAGCATAGAATCGTATAATGTGATACGTCTGTTTTCTTGTTGAATAAGGCCAGATTGTATCCGAGAGTTTCCGTTAACAACGTAACAAAATTTTAGTATCTGCGCCTGATTCTATGAGTCATCGCAATCGTTCTAGACAGACACATGTCTCTGTAGAACATTTATATTGAATTAGAAAAACAGAATGATGAAGATTAGACATAATCTGCTAATCGTATATGCTCTTGGAATAATTTCATGTGTTTTTGAAAAATTAGTGACGAAGCGTGAGCGACAAAAGAGCGTTTTTGAACATTCATTAGCTCAAATGCGCTTTATATATATATATATATATATATAACGACAATGGCGCGACTCATATAAAGTAGAGAAGCCGAAGTCACACGACGAGTCTCACCATAATAGAAACACGAACAAATTGATCAAAGAACGTCATTCAAAATTGACGTCTATGCTTTCGCTTGCCGCTGTTGTTGTCGCTGATGGTTGTAGTGTCGAGTGGCTATCGAGGCGTCCGATAGTCGCAATTGTAGAGGCGAAGATGGCGATACACAAGGTTCCATCGAATAGGATAAATAACAGTAATGATAAAAAGAGAAATTATAGTAAAAGTGCCATCCGCCACGACTCCAGTGGCGCGGACGTGTGCTTATTGTTGTTATTCAAATATCTGTTTCTACATCGTTTGTCTGTGTTTATCATATTCCCTTTTGTTATTGATTTGGGTGCTTCTGTCGTTAGTGTTCAGCTGTTTGACTTGGCTGGGGATGTTCCACAAAGATCCCAGATAGCGCTCAACGGTGCGCCTTAAAAATATATCCTATTGAATTACGTGTTACATGGTGGCTTATGAAAGTCAAAAATAATATTTATATCTAGATATAAATATATGCTGTTCTTTCTATAATCGAGATGAACAAAGCTTTAACTCGAAACTCATATATGCTACGTAGCTTCGCAAGACAAACGCAAAAAGTAGAGCATAGCCTTGCGTGAGTATGACGTGAGCAGTTCGACTTACTAATAATGTACGTCTTTGTGAAATAATTATGCCAGCCGGCACAACCTATATTTAAATAAGAATATATCCAATTGGACTGCCACAGGCAATAATTTCAACCACGCGTTTTAAAGTTTTAAAAACACTACTGTATTCTTTAAGCTATGTGCCTATATTAGGAGGAAATAATGCCGAAATAATACACGAAGGGCCTTCCATCATCACATTAGCGATATGATGAGATATACCTTATCAAGATTGGATATACTCAATATAAAATATTGAATCTTGGTAACTATAATAGGATTTCCGTAATTTGCGGACGAATTATCTGTATGTAGCTCACCTTCGTTTGAACTCATTTACTCGAGTGGGTCCTAGTTCAACAACATATTGTCACTCGCCTCATGTTGGGTCTGTAGTTAATCTGTTCATATGTCGGCGATTTACATATGGCACGGCGAAATTAGCTATTAAGGTGTCGCACACATTCGTCACTTTTGTAGTTTAATGTTGTCTTTGCCCTATCAATATAGGCCAGGCTCTTCGTGACAAGGAATACGGACAACCGCTGCAATTTTTCGTATATCTGTCGATTAGTCACGTACGATCTTTGTATAAGTGTGTTTCCTATATCTCGATAGATACTCGGTAGAATAGATGCGTTAAATTCTTTATCCTGTCAGATAAGTTCGCTATTATCGAAAACCCTAAAGTCGGGCTTCTGAAAGGTAAGTGCGCAAATAAAGTAAGAAATTTACTTTAACACCAAATTGGGATGTACTAATTTCTATCAAATAATCCTTTACATGAGCAAACCATGTAGTTTTTTCTTTATTGCATGAGGCTGATGATTTTCTTCACGTGATATCTACTACCTAAGGGTATTAATGTTACTTTTTTCAATATAACAATTGAATATTTGGTTTTTCGAGTTTTACAATACTAGAAGGAAGGCTTGTGCCGTAAATAGCTAGTACAGGCGTGCGTTTAATCTGTGCTGAATCAGATTCAATTCTGGCTTCAATAGAGAATCGCTTGGGTCAGATGCAGAGTACGCTTACGACACTCTCTGCCTTATGAAGACATACATTGTGGAAAACAAAAACATTGGGCGCGTGGATCAGTATATTGTGTTGCTGGTCTATTGTTATCAGTTCAGTTGATGCCTTCTTCTTGATGTGACTTTTTCTGCCTTGCCACGCATCGCTTCGATGTTAATCTCGACATATCAGCAGAGAGTACTTGTGTTTTTATCTGCGCATCTACGTGAACCTGCCTTCGATTCGAACCAACTTGATAAAATCCCTATTATGTCTCGCCACATTCGAAATTGAGCCATTATATTTATACATATATATATATATATATATATATATATAT
>MNPL01014700.1:0-29417 GCA_002081605.1 Tropilaelaps mercedesae | reverse complement strand
TATATATATATATATATATATATATATATATTATGTTAGAAGGCTATTAATCAATACGCTTATATTTTTCACAGATCTCTCGCAGCGAGTCGACAGTGTAAAAGAAGAAAATTTGAAGTTGAAATCGGAAAATGGAGTGCTGGGTCAATACATTGAGAACCTTATGGCAGCATCATCAGTTTTTCAAAGTACTCAACAGCAGCAACCGTCGCATCAACATAATCCGCCACCCTTATCACGCAAGAAGTAGTCTGATTAACCAGCCTTCCGCGAAACCCTGCAATTATAACGGTGTGCAAGTACCACTAACGACCTAACAACTCAGAAGTACAAACGACCGAAAACTATGTCTTAAGGAACCAGTCAAACATGGCCGAGGTGACTGTGTGGAACCGGCTCACTTGGATGCAAAGCTTTCGGGGAGACCCCCTTCAAGGCAAAAAAAGGATATGTGATGAAACTGACATTACTTTAACTGGTCAAATTTTTTGCATATATATATATATACGTTTTACATATGCCGATCCAGCCCACCACCGAAATTTGGTCTTTAGTTTGTGTAAATATGCAATGCATGGCATGTAATAAAAATAGACTGGAGCTCTATTAATAAAATTTATTCATTTTTATAAGAGCTAAGACCTTTGTTGTGAGTTCCAGTGGCGCAACAGCATATTATTTCCATATTACAACCAATGCATAAGTTTAGAAAAATGCAGGTAGTATGGCATAACTAGTGATTTTTGGCTTGAAATACAATTGAGATTTATAATATGATTAAATATTTGAAAACCGCTCAAATAGAGAAAATAAGTCTTTTTCCGTGACAATCGTAAATAAGACATCATAATGCAGCTCGTATAAGATCATTTCAAAATTTCACACATTCTCAATTTCGTTTAAAGATTAATCCTTTTTTATGGCTATGTCTGCTCATATTTATCTGGTATCTGGTACCTGTCAAGCTCGGCGGCTTGGTGCATTCGCATGCGGCTTGCGACTGAAGGAGACACGTAGGTGCACGGGTTCAATCCCCGGCGGTGCATATTTACATTTATATGGGGTCCGTCTTACGAAGTAATGGAAAAACTGCTACCGTGGACGTTAAATGTTGGCTGATGGTCAGCTTTAAAAAAAATAAAATATTGATATCTGGTACCTTTCGCGCAACAGGATTCTTGGGGTCTTTCACCAAAAAATAAACAGAAGCCACTATATGCCCATTGAATAAGGGAGTACATTACGTATATGCATCATTTTCCGACAGTTTAGAGACCACACTGACGAAAGTACACCTATGTTTTTCATTTATTTATTTTTTTTTAAGGCTAATCATCAGCCAACATTTAACGTCCACGGTAGAAGTTTTTGCATCACGCCGAAGTCGGACCCCATAAAAATATAAATGTGCACCGGCGGGGATCGAATTCGTGCACCTACGTGTCTCCTCCACTCGCAAGGCGCATACGAATGCACCAAGCCACCGAGCCCGACAGGAGTTTCTAGAAGATGAGAGATTTCTAGAAAATGTACGGCAAAGATTCAATTAAAATTCTGCACCATAGGCTATCATGCGTTTTACCGTAAATTTATCACAACGGAGAAACGCCAAGGCTCAAAGCTAAATGTGAATCGACTATCGTGCAGCTTACCTGAGCGCGAATTTTTTTTCCAATTCATCCATGTTTTCTAGCACCAGCAGTTTTGAAATAATTATAGATATTCAATCAGCAATTTATTACTGTTCCAAAATCTATTACTACAATGAAAAGTATCCTATAGCAACGTAACTAGCTCGACAAAAAGTTCAGCTGACCATATTGTTTTAAAAAAATGTTTCATATATGATAACAAATGTTCCATATATGATATATATTAAACGGATTCTGGGGTGATCGATAAGGTACGTCAGTATAATCTTAATAATTTTACCGCGCTAAATGATTGAAGTAAGCGGCACATTTATTTTTTAGAGCGCTAATTTGTGTGCTCAAGCGCGTAAGCAGGACAGTTTAATGGAGATATCCATAATAACAGTAGAAGTAACTGCAGGTAACACGGACCTAAAAAAGAAATAGATCAAATTGACGAAAATTGTGCAACTAAACTTGAATCGGAAAAGTGCGGCTCATAATTTGCCCGGAAACTTAAGCGTTGAGGAAGGAGTCGACATTTGTGTATTGTCAAAACTAAACAAAAACAGCGCAGGAAAAGAGGAGCGGGTGAGACACGCCCGGATTTACATATCGTCTGGATGAGGCCCCGGGGGAAATAATAGTTATAGCAGCGGACGACGGGAATAGATTCATATGGATAGCAGTACATGGTGCACTAACCTCCTTCAGTTATCATTTTTCACCGAACAGAACAAGCCATAAAACAAGAGTTCTTGGTGATATTGGGGGATGAGATATATTCAAGAAGGGCGTAGGAGATTTGGTATTGTTGGTATTAAGTATTGGTATTAAGTAATGCATCAAGCTTAATATGGGGAGGAGTTTCAAATTTTAAAGTTAATATAATAGAAGTATAGCTGGTGGAAATGGAGCTTATGATAATGAATAGGGAAAATACCTACGCGTTTTATTTAGAAGATTTGGGTTGAATCGGCTACTTGGATTCAAGCGCCGTTGATAAAAGGGGAGCGGACAGGGTTAGAAACTGGAAAGTGGAGAACAGGGCGATGCTCAGCCATCATAGCGTTGTAGTATTTCAAGTCCTTTCAAGTCCAGGGCCTTGCTACGCTGAGAAGTCCGGAAACTCGATAAGACAAAATTCATTGAGAAGAACGAGGAATAGCTGACTTCTGAAGATAAAATATCCTAGAGCAAGTATGAGCAGCACCGATAATAGAATACGGATTTACGAAAATATAGGTATGTTAGTGGAAGCAGGAAAGGGTAGGAGAAAATGCCTCAGATTTAGAAGTGCTATTGCAAAACGAAGAAGAAGAACAGCGAAAAACGAACAGCGCCTTACAAGAGCCATAAGACAATACGGGAGCGCGAGGAAGAGGTTACAGAGGCTAAATCTTGCACCGTAAAACATGGAAAATGGCAATGAGGCCGTTGCAATTTACGTGCAAATTTTTTCACTACTAGGTCACTAATGCCAATCGGGGGGAAAACAAGCTCAGGTCTTTTATATCAGCAAGCTTTTTGAAATCTTAGTATAGGATCATTCCATCATATTCACTGGTGAGTTTAACCTCTCAAATATTTGTTAGAATAATCTTGATATATTTGACGGTTAATTTGTTGAGTTCCGTTAAATAACCGTCCAAGTGAAAATGGTGGACACGGCTACACGCGTCGAGACTTATTTCTTCATCCGGTTTTAACGATAGACGCTCCTAATATTGATGCGTTGAAGGTCACATCTCTGTTATTTGAGCTGGATTTCGTTCTGAGATTTAAATCATAGAACCCGATGGCGATGTCTTCCACTTTTGAAAGTCCGCTTGTAAGCCAGTTGAGGCTAACATGTTATTTTTTTAATGGATGAATTTCTATATTAGCCGTAATGACATCCATACGATGTACAACCGCTAGCTCTGTTATAATAATTTTCGTATACAGCTCTTTGTGTTTAAACGCAAAAAATGTAGGAAGAATCTCAAGAGACAACGCATTGATAGTCTTAAGATTGATCAGCATTCAGATCCCAATTTGCCCTCAAAGGTAAGAAAAGCTACGTTGAGATGTGGTTGAGAAGTCTGAGCTTTCTTTTCGTAGTTCTAGACCTATACGGATTTAGAGAAAACAAGTCTATGGCAATCCAGTTCTTGGAGATGGTTAACGACTGAGCACAATTCAAAATTAGGGAATTACTACATTTACTCTTGATGATTTTTAGCCGCGTGACTCTCAATTTGCTTCAAGTGGTTAGCTATCCCTTATAGCACGCACATGCGTAAACTAAACATGTCAGTAAGTCCGCATTTAGGTTTTGATGCAACGTTACTCAAACAGTCAAATCGGCGTATCCAATGATAAACATCGCTTTTCTTCGCTGCCAAAGATCTTATGTTTTGTGTGCAGTTGTACAAAACCCTTCTCTTTATATTCCTGTATTGCTCGGAGACCAAGACCATTCGTAAGAAAACACATATTCCTCACCATGCTCAATTGTTTTTTACCTGCCGTGTGAATTTTTATTCCGATATTTTTCATGGCCCCATAGAGTTACGGCTTATCGGCAAACCACAGGATACAGCGAACTTAAAAATATACTCTAAGCTGTGCAGGCTGAACATAATCGATGATTCGTTCGTAACATGAAGGATCTCCCCAGTGGCGAGACTCTAGCTACCCTCCGTGAATTTGCTTGCGTGCTGCGTAGACGACAGGAAAGCAATTTTTCTACGTGCTGCAAATAGGTAAACGCGTAAATAGGTGAATATCACAGCAGTTCATATTAATGTAATTTTAGTGTCAATAACTTGACGTACGTGTGATGTTACGCATGGTTTGTAACTTGTGATATCTACCGCAGTTTCTTTGTAACTGTTAAAATCTAAAAAGGGATTAAGGTAGAAATCCGACATCTCGGCGTCTCATTTTGGATTTTGTCCCTACGACTCCCTGACAAATCTCTAAAAAAAAATATTTTTTAAAGCTGACCATCAACCAACATTTAACGTCCACGGTAGCAGTTTTGCATTACTTCGTAAGACGGGCCCCATATAAATGTAAATGTGCACCGGCGGGGATCGAACCCGTGCACCCACGTGTCTCCTCCAGTTGCAAGGCGCATACGAATGCACCAAGCCACCGGGCTCGACCTGACAAATCTCTGGAGCTGCGGGACCGGCAGATTCGGGTCTCCGCAGAGGTTCATTCGGAAACACACTTTCAAAAATGGGCTATGACAGTCGACACCTGCCTGCTTTCCACCTCGGGCGAAGCAGACATTGCCGAGCACACAATACTGCAGTGCACAGCTTTGCGGGAATAAAAGGAAAGGAAGTTTTCGGGGAAAACAAATTTCTATTAAGCCGACAGTGTCATATGTGGTACAGACGGGGAAACATGAAGGGGGTAGTAGATTACTTTGATAGGATTATGAGGGCAAAAGCGAAAAAGAAGAGTAGAAGGAGAAATATGTTTGACAGGCGAGAGGAAGAGAAGAAAAGAGGGGAAGGGATCTAAGACCCTGACCAGTTGACTCGAAGGCATATAGACGGGACTGGCGATAACTGTAGTATCCAGGGCCCCCTACAGACTCATCCGCCTAGCAACCAAAAAAGGAATGAATCCAGTTAGCAAATCTCCTGAGTTACAATGTTGGCTTTTTGTTGTGACAACATTGTCTCAATCTATCCTCGGGGCGATAGTGAACGTACTAGCTTCTTAAGAAATAATGACTCGTACTGAATGTTAATACCAATAATTTTCTTTCTAAGGATGGTGTGAATTTTAGTAATGCAGATAAACTCACAACGGGAGCTTCCTATTATCCGGCTAGTAGAAACTTATGAGGTTAGATGCGCGTGAGCGTTTCTCCGTCACCTTACAATAAAACTAAATTGCATATAAAGTGCGTTGCGAAATTCAGAACAAATAAATGGTAGCTGTAATGTATCTTGCAATGTTTTCTATTATTTTATTTCCACTATTGTTATAGAGTCCACATTATTTGTCAAATGAGCTAGTACGTTCACTATCGCCCCGAGGATAGATTGAGACAATGTTGTCACAACAAAAAGCTAACATTGTAACTCAGGAGATTTGCTATCTAGATTCATTCTTCTGTTTGGTTGCTAGACAGATGAGTTTGTGAAGAGCCCTGGATACTACAACCATCACCAGAATAAACTGGTTTGATAAGTAAATGTTTTATGATTCTGTTAACCATCAAACGACCGCACGCAATTTCTTAATAAATAGAATAACTGCTGCTATTGTGAATCTCTATCTGAGGCATACGCACCATAACCTTTATTACATTGTTAATAATATATACAAGCTGTGCAGATCAGCTCGAACACATATGATAATAAGTCCATTACCATTATACAACCTGTACAAACAAAAAATACATTGCGCACTAGTATCCCTCTGAACATATAAAATTACTACAACATTATAGTAGTGTGTTAATATCCGATTTGTGAATTACTGTATGAGATCAGCTTGACCCGAATTAATAAGCTTCATGTTAACTAAGAAGACGAATCGAAGTCCCGCCAGCTCAACCACGGAATTATGATTTAACCTGGAATTGAAAAAATTGGAGCCACATGAATGTTAAATCGAATACAAAGCTGGTTTACAAATTAGAAGTGATGCTCTGCAAGGACTGATAATCCATGTCATACAAATTCGAAGACAGCAATTAGGAATATTTTGATAAAAAAATTTTTTTTATTAAAAACTTTAATTCACACTTTTGAGTTTTATGTGCATTTTCAAGTTGCTTGTTCTGGCCTGCAGTTCGACATCATGCTGTGTGTAACGCACCCAAAATATTTGTAAACTTGCCCGAAGTGCACTATCTCACTTTTTCTTATGATAAGAAAGACTCCTTTCACGTTCAAGAATTACATGGCAGATGTCAATTGTTATTAATAACGTTTTATTTCTTGAACCCTAAATAAAAAACAAACATGAATACAATATTATGAACCGTAGAGCTTCGGACTGCTCAAAGGAAAAGTACCTACTGCTTTTCTACGATGATACAAGTAATCGCGGACTCCGGGTTTACTTGGTACATTATACTTGATTTGTGCTTTAACCTGAATGCTCTCAAGCGGGCTTTTCAAGGACACGATGCTAAAAAAATTTAACCTCACTACTAGAAGACCACTCTAAATGTATGTTAATATATAAATAATCAATACGAATTCCATTCGGAATCTGCCAAATAGTGTGAACTTTCCAATTATTGTAGCCAGCAACTGGTTATTTATTGTAATGTACCTGCATTTATTTCCGGTTAAGACAGGATTCCCATCGACATAAACTGGCCGTTTTCCTTCATTGGCAAACACAAATTCGCCATTGGTTCGAAGCTTAATTATAGCCTGACGTCTAGACACCTGGCTTGGGATTAAAACACAACGGCATAGTTCGAAAGAAATTTTTCGCAACCTCTACAACTAAATTATGACCTTTATATCTAGAAACGTTGTATATGCAAAAAGATAGGCCTATTACCTTATAGCTATCAGGATATTGAATAGCCGCTCGACTATACAACTAATAAATATTAGCTTTTAAAAACTTAAACGATAAATTAAGTATTTGTAATTTTGAAGTGTACTGAGTTCCGGAATGTAAAGTAAATACATATTATTAAAACCAGAACGTCGATATCTAGAACACAATATTGAACACATATGCTCCTAAAGAATATAAGTTGCTATTTTGATACAAGAAAATGAAGTAGTGTTTCGATACTTAGTGAAGAATATTCATAGGATGATTCGTTGAATGAAATGAGATAAAAACCTGAATCAGACCTTATACGCGGGTCCCTCGAGGCTAAAGTCGATATCAACTGTTACATCACGCGATGATCGTCCTAAAGAAATTTCCTTCGAACGCATCAAATAGCGCACTAGACGGCCTCTGAAACCACACGCAATACACCTTTATTCAATGGGGCGAGGTTTAATCAGAAGAATACTCGAATTTTTAGTGAAAAAGCAATATGCGTCATTCCGGAAACAAATTCATCATATGATATGAATAAAAGCTTGAACTAAGCATTTATATTAAGAGCTTATTAAGGAGCGCACCTGAGTACAGCCAGGGTCTGATTGTCAAAATCTTGGGCATGTGCTCCTGTTATGCTGTCGGTAAGCGCTTGCCATAAAGGCAATTCTGCTTCAAGACGTTTCATTTCACGGCGGGCTGATCGCTGAAGTTGTCGCTGCTCATAGTCAACATCCAGATCTCGACGACGTCTAAGTTGCTATAGAATTTACGATAGAATATAGTAGGCTACATTTGAGAAATTTTGAAACAAGGTTAGAACCAAGCACGTACAATGAGCAGATGAGCATTTGTTCATTGTCCGTCAAGTGTCAAGATCATAAGTTACCCACCATAGCATACTACCTCCTTATAAATCTCAATACTGCTGTTTCGATATTTTTTAATATATTAAATTGTACTCCACCCATTGAAAATTGCATGCAAAGCTTGAATCGAGATATTTCGTTTTGAACATACAGTATCGTTTTGCGGGTCGTTGAATTCATCTTCCACATCTGAGAAATTCAGTGGGATGCCCTTTTCCGAAGCAGCAACCGGAACATGCTGATCCGCAAGCAGAAAATACTGTCGAAGTAATTGCCAATGCTTAAGCAGATGTTTCGCTGTTCTACATGGCTGAAAAATCTTAAATAGTCAAAAACGCAAATTAAAAACTTCTGTAAATGTAAATATATGTTCGTATCTTCGACGGCGTTATCAATTTAACAGCACGAGCACAGCAATATTTTCTTTGTCCAAAAGAGCTCATAAAAATAAATCGGAGAAATCACGCTAACTACCAGAAGTGAAAAAATATTTGTAAAAGTCGGACAAAACGCTCAGAAATGAGTGTCTAAGCCATCTCACAGAAAAATCTGATGTGTGAATCAAAACATATTTAAGGCATTCGAAAAGTAACTCCACAAGTACCAAATCAGTACTTAAACGTGTACAAACGAGTCATTAAGTTGTAATTATGTTGCAGCGAATCATGTCCGTTATTACTGTATGTGTACCTTTCGGTTAGCATCGAGGATCGACTGAAGCTTTTGCTGCGTAGGCGCTTGATGGGGTCCAACAGATGCAAGGATGGCTTCCTCAGCAGCTGAAAAAGGCATCTTTCGTTCAAGATACTCAACTGTTGACGGATGTAGTTCATTGATGGCTTCGAATGCTGACTCTGATGACGGTGACATAGGCTCGGAGTAGAGCAGTTGCCTCCAGCGGTTGGTTACCTTTATTCCCATAGCATTATAATTATCATACACTTAACAATAGTAGGAATGCACAATAGCCTAATGATTTTTACTAAAAGTGTCTGTTAGGCAAGCTATTTTGAAAGCCTAGCACTGACGGTAAAAAAGAAATGTTTTCAATCTGGCAAAGATTGCTGCATATGTAATCAATGCTACAACACCAAACCTTCATCTAAGATTTCAGTTATCTAAGAATACATATTCTTTGAAGATTCTATGTCATTCTGTAAAATAACTGTGTTACCTGTTCAGGAGAGAACGGATATGAGAACTTAGTTCCCTTAAGCACCAATTCCAAATCTCTTAGCTGAACAACGGCATTGATTAGAAGCAGGTCATCGGACGCCCTCCATTCGTCAGGCTCTTCATCAGAATAGTCCATTGACACTTCACCCGAAACAACAGGTAAAAGCGATCCACTGTTTAAAAAATTCCCACCAGGCGGTGAAAGAGGCGCTGATGCTGCTGAATTTATCATGGGTGGATCTTCCTGAAATACGTCAGCAAGAATTGTTTGTTTGGTCAGTACAAAACATTTTTTACGACTTCTCATTATTTTTTAAGATTTTAATATTTGAACATAGATTGTCATACTCTGAGAAATATGTATGCGACAATGGGAGGACTTCCTACTACTACTTAGTATATTTTTTTGTAATGTTTACAATCATTTAGTCAAAATACGATCGCCAATATAGGCTTAGCTATGCGATGCAGCATCCTAACTCATACTAGTTTATCGTTTTGAGTGTACAATTGAAAAACTATACGTATATACCTGTTAGACCAACGTATATGCATCGACTTAGCAAGCATCTCCTGCAGTTTTAAACAATTATCAGTCAAACATATAACAAGATTTATCGCACTGCGAAATTTTTATTATAAACCAAGCTACAGCTTATTGGCTTTGTTACTCTATTACTGCACCAAGTGATTTTTTTACTTATTTACCGTTCCCATGGAAATCAAGTTCGTATCAAAGGCGTATCGTGATGAATGCTATAAGATCAGTGTGCTCTGTAAATATGTAGAATGTGTTACCATAATTTAGGCTTTAGTCATGATTCTATTACAATGAGCACAATAATTAATAAAATACGAGTTGGAGAAATCTCGGAAACAGAGCTCATTTTTCTAAATCCCAAAAAGGAATATTCGATGACCCATAAGAATACAACTTAGACCGGGTACGCACCCTTAAATAGAGTTATCCTAGCAAACGAATCAAAAGAATAAATATATCAATTCTCTGTTTGACTGCAGACCTTACCCAACATCCGAATATTTGATAAGGATGGAAAGGTAAGGTGTTAAGCTAAGGAGAGAAAATTGTCTAATAGGCACAATCTTCTCACGTATTAAAACAACGGCCAACTGTTAATCAACCTTTGGATTTTGTTAGAAGATTACTAACTACTCACACTATCAACTTCCGACTACCTGCTGTCGATTCTCTGACGTACGAATACAGCTTGATATTTTTACGTATTTGACCAGTCAGTCACATGAACGTAATTGTATATATGGTTATTTGTTTGTCAGTTTTGTAATGTCCACGCTCCCAAGGCTCTACCGGTCAAAAAATAGTAATTAAAACATGCATAACTGAAAATAAATAATGGGAAAAGCAAGGATGCGTGTACCGAAGCAAAGAACTAATCCAACCTTAACAATGGCTGCTACTGGGGCGATTGTCGGCGCAGGTGACTGCAAAGGGGCTGGAGTCCCCTGAAGTCCGCCTCGTTGGGCAGTGCCACCAATTGCAGCACCTAAACTGCTTTCGACAATTTCGTCGTCAAAACGACGTCGTCTTATATGGCGTCCACTCCTACAATACACGAAACATAGCAATGAGCCTCTCAAGTCATAGATCGACACAAAATCATGTTATTTTATTATAAGGTAACAAAAGAAGTATAATGTTCGAATGGCATAGCGCATAGTGAATTATTTTCTTGAGTTTTTGCACAATTGTGTGATTTCTCGAACGCAATATTTAAACGAATTTCCATGTTCCTCAAATCACTATTCAGTCTTACAGCACAGGGACAATTGCTAATAATTCACAACAGCAGTCCGAAAACAATGAGATGTCTTATTACATGTTACTAAAACTCACCTAGTAGCTTCGATCGAGTCGGAAGCGTCTTCATCTTCACGATCAGATGACATATCTAGCTGGGGCCAGTTCAGTATCAATCCAATGCAGCGTTTAGTAGCTTTATAGAGACCTTAAGGATAGTTAATTTACTTTTATATATAGACCCGTAACACTGTTAAATAAAGATCCAGGTCGAAGTCTGTAGATTAGTGTGGTGCAAGTTTTAGTGGTGCAGGCACGCTCGCATTACACAGCAAATCTTGTCGTTAATCCAGAATAGGCACAACCGTTTCTTTGTCGCAAAAAAAATCACAAAGGCAACTTTCGCTCAAAACAACATATATTTGGCCGAGAAAATTTACGTCTACTTTAAATTTTGGCTGGCACATACCTATCAGATGTGACGATATTAAAGGTAACTGTGTACACTAATACGCAACTAAACGATGACACGAAGAAGGTGGATTATTTACAAGCATTACTATGTTGCTCAAGAAAATCACTGGATGATTCACTCTAACATAATCTACATGCTATTTACAGCCGAAATATCCTCAACTCTTCCGTGCAAGAATCTACAAACAAAACATTGTGTGTCTTGGCAAAGAGATTGTTTCTGTGTGGGATCCACAGATAAAATTTGAATTTTTCGCGGGTATATTTATAGGTCGAAGTTAAGACGTGTTTGCTCTTGCACTGCTTGATACCTTCTTGGTGCGATTGATATGTTAGATTTGATGGCGCGTGGAATTTACGTGCTCCTTGCAACCGGAAAAGGCACGTCAGTGCGCAAGTTTGCTCCCGACGTTGCACGTTTTCAGTTACGGGGTTCGTCTTACGAAGGAATGCGAAAGAAATACTGTGGACGTTTGTCCGGTGTTTGTCTGGATAGCGTAAAACCCATGCTAGCAGCGTACCTGCATCACTAAGGTCTATGCCGCACTGATTTTCACCCTTCAGCTTGGATCGTTTTTTTAATAGTACTACAGGTAGCGTAAGAGAGGCGAGCAGCTACTAAGTAATTGGCTGAGTTATTGGCTAAGTAATTGACTCCTGGGACGTCTGGTCTCCCAACTCAATCAAAGCTTTTCAACCCGAAAGTTGTAAACCTGTCATGTAAGTAGCGTCAAAATAGCTTACCGCCACCAGCCGTTTTTATGCTTACCTAAAGCAGTTTCTTGAAAACTCCTCTTCCACAAGGGCTGCTTACATAAGTCAGTTATTCATTGCATCGCACATACGTTAGGAAAGTTCTGTCATGCATGTTGCCTGTAGGTGTGATAACAAGGATTTATGGTTGGCAACTCCTCAAAATGGTAACATTGTGCGTTAGCGAAGTCGGTGCACTGACTGTGCGGCAGCTCTGAATGACGCCTAGTGCTGTCAGTTCCTGGGTGCTTCTCAGTGTCTCTGGCCACCGCTTGTCCCTCATCAGTTCTCTTCAAACGAAGGGCTCAAATAGAATGACTGATTCGAAATAGTCTCTGTTCGCCAAAGTTCGGCAGAACCCTGCTGATCTACATGGCAACTCGTCTAGCCTTTGTCGATACCACCTTGAGGAGCTGTATTCTCGTTAATAGTGCGTCTAGGTATCGTGTTGTCTACACAATCTTAATAGCGTAGTCCCTGAAGTTCAATTAATCGGTAACACCTTTTACAGTCCATAAGCGAAATTGCTTCGCTTTTTGCGGGCACTGAGTTCGATCCGTAGATTTTCATCCGCAGGGGACTACATCCAAAAGTTGTTAGCGCGACTCAAGCGTTGTTGACCGCAGCGTTGTTGGTGGTGACGGGGATGGCCGGATCATTAGTATAGAAAAACAGGTGAGTGTTTTGCGGGGTGTGTCTTATGCAGAGAACACCGTTATACGCAAGATCCTAAAACAAGGTTCATAAAAGGACCCTTCTTTTGGAATCTAAATATAAAGTCCTGCGAGACACCCGGTCATGTTCAGTTCCAGTTTTCCGCTGTCCAGTATGATGTTGCTGATGTAGTCGCTCGCTACTTATTTCTATTAATCATTTTCTACCGTAGTCTTTTAAAGCTGATTTTTTAAAGCCCAGGTGCCTGTTACATTTCCAGCAAGTTCTTAAATATGCCGTGAGTATCCACTATGCCCTGTCAGGCGCAGTGGAACGCACAATATGAAAGTGCTTAGGATGAACGTAATGCCGCCCTGCCTGGGTTGCAGACACATTGACTTCGGAAGAAGTGATCGAGCAAATCCTCAAAGGAAAGTAGAGACAAAAAAGAGAACTGGAGAGAAGCAACATAAATCCAAAAACAAGACCCAACTAAGGAGGAACACAAAGGTACTTGACATCGACGGATAGTCACTAAGTGTATAGGTATGGAGGAACTCAGACGAAGTAAATAAGGTACATGATGGGTTTATTGTGAGGCAAGCGCCAGGCTTCTTCACTACGGTCTTGTACAGGGTGTTTTAAGATGTTCTTTAAAAGCCTCTTCCAGCTTACGTAAAAGGTCCTTGCTCTTGTTTCAGGAGAGCTGCACGAGTCCATGAGGGGGCCTCGAGGATCGTCGGGTAGGTTCGGCCTACTCTTCCGATAAATAGTGCACCTAATGCGCTCAGTAAAGACTTCATGGTTATTAGCTTCACTTATTTAGCTAAAATTCTTTACGAGTCTGCAGAAACGTCTAATACTAACGCCTAATACTACTCTAAACTTAAAAAAATGTCTAATGTTTTTCACGACTAAAAATTCATCAGAAGGTAAGTCACTAGAAACGTTTGCGAAAGTTCCTGAAATATAACTGCAACACACCAACGATATGATCACGAATTTTTTTGTGACGAGATTTACTGGCGCAATTGAAAGCAAAAAACGTGAACAAGTGAAACAAGTAGTCACTGAAATGATCGAACACATAGTCCACTGTAACAACTATCCGAGAATTAACAAAAGATAAATTGGTATTTATCGATTCGTGATCAAACTGCAAAAATCTCTGAATTGCCGTTTGTCAGGATTCAACAAAGTCGAGCACAGCATCAAATATAATCGCTCTAGGTTGAGAACGTAGAGGTGACTCAAGGCTGAGAAATTAACAACAAGGAAAAAATCGAAGCAAGGACTAGGTCGATCAATCTTCCGACATTGCTTTTACTAGCGGGGTCAAATTTTAGGGGCCGCGTAATATCATGTGCAAGTTGAGAGTTTGTTAGGTATATGTTTGCAAAAACTGTTTTTCAGTTAAGTCGTCGCTAGCTACATCACAATTACCAAGAAGTCAAGAAGCCCAAAACATCAATTTTACAAAAGGTAGGATTAGCCGCTTTTACCGTATCATATTTCCTTGAATATGCGAGAGGATTTTCACAACCAGGTTTGTCTCCTTACTCTTTTTCGCCGTAGTCTTCGAACACCGTGCGTTCTTCTGAAGTTTTTGTCTAGTTGTATCTCGAGATAACTTACTCCATTCACCATCCCAGTCTGTCTTCTTATAGAACAAGGTTGTTGGATCGAACTTGCTTAATACGGGTTAGCCAAATATCGCACTTCTCGATTGGCCAGACCAAATTCCTTGGGAAATGTTTGTAACTTTTTTCAATAACTGTTTTTAAATTTTGGGCCTTAAAATAATTAGCCAGCAAACTGATTAAGTAGCAATATTTGCCTTTTGGTATGCGTATTACTTCCGCCAATTTACGTGTTACCGGTCCTCGTATTTTCTTATGGTATTAAACATGCGCGATTTTATCATAAGGCTCCTTAAAGAGGGCTTTAATCACCATCGGAGTGATAGGCTCAAAAGTTTTGCCTTGCTTGATATTACCGTCACTTGCTACTGAACTTTCCTCATCTAAATCATCTTCCTCTTGGTACTCCACCGGCATTACTTTGTTTACGTTGGGGCTGGAGAAAAGCGGAAGTTGCTAGTCACACGTCGCAAAAATGTTCTCTATGCAGTAGAGAGCCTCAAAACCCTAGGCAAGGCATTAAACCCAAGGCACTGGCACATATTAAGATATTTATTTTAACTTTGAGCCGGCAGTGTGATGAGTCGACATTCCTATGTACAGAATTTGTACCAAACACTCATTAAAATCTAGAAGCATCTTTTTCTTCACGTCTTCTAGAGCTGCTGTAATAATACTTTTTAAGATTTCACCGCGTCGAGATACAGTTTCGTTAATCGTTCCGGTGTCAGTCCTTTTTTTAGTTCTAAATGGAGATTTGTTGAGAATTTGTTCCACTTAAATTTTATTTCAAACTTGGCATCTCGCGTCAATGCTTGGACTATCGTCCGTTCCAAATTAAATAGTTCTTACTTTTCTCTGACCTGTTGTAGTACCATAATCGTGTGTTCCTTTGCCTTTCTCATCTGCGTTTTAGTGAACTAGGTATCGATTGACGTTTCTCGGCCTTTTAACTATTCATTAGAGAAAAACACGATTTGTTTGAATAGAAACTATTAGAACTACCTTATTGTTACTCAATTAAACAATACGTTACTTTTATTCTACTACCCTGAAAAGTTTAAACAAGATTCTAATATTTCTGTAAATTTTTTCTGCTGTAAAGGTGGTTTAAAGCGGTTTACTTTAATTTCAGCCTTTAAGACTCAAAGACTAGTAGATTATTAGCGCTACAGAATGGACAATTTGTCTAATATTATAGGGTTGAGCTAGTTTTTGCGTCAATATAGTATTAAAGTGAATTAAAGTGTAGCTCCTTTATTAAGACACTTGAATATTTACTAAAAAAAGACGTTTTGTTGTAATTCGTACATCGTCCATATTTTTAATGCGCCACTTTCTGTGGGCCAGCGGGCAGCTTGCAGGCAGAGCGAAGACAGCAGGCTAACTTAATTCCAGTTCAAAGACCTTCACAACTTTCGTCGTTCGCGGAAAATCATCCGTGTCTGCCATTCAACCGCACGTTTTTTACAACGATTGTATCTGTGCTGTCAATTTAAAAAGCGATGACTAAGCGATGAGTATATATGTGTACGAACCGCGTATAGGAAAGGGGTGACGTATTCGGTCTTAAAAGCTAAGCGCCTTATTGCAAAAAACTCGTCAAGAAATTTGCGATTCCAGTCCTGGCCGGAGGGGCAGCTAAAGCAGCGCTCGGATTGGCACCGGGGCTCTGTTTGCATCTTACAACGGAGGCTTCAATTACGGGTACGGACATGGACACGGCGCGTGGCGCTAGTGAGTAGTGCTAGTGAGCAGTCCATAGCTGTGTGTGATAACCTTAGACTAATTGCAATTTAATTAGCTGAGTCAACCGCTGACTCACTTAGCGGCTAGAACAAAAGGTATATTGTATAATAAACAACATTATTATAGCAAGATATGGAAAAGAGGTGCTACGAACACGATGTTTGCTGAAGTAGACTATATAGTTTAGAAATATATAGATATATACTTATATATATATATATATATACTTATATAAATAGAAATATATATATAGATATATACTTATATATATATATATATATACTTATATAAATAGAAATATACTTAGAAATGCTTTTTTTGACACTTTTTGTTAATATTCTGAAAAATATTCCATTCAATCAGGTTGCGAATTCAATTTCCTTTTTAGCTGGTGAAAGTCAAAGGATGCATAAAGAAAACGCTTAATTGTATGATTACGTATACATACATTTGCTTATATGAACGTGCTTCACAACTTTTCTTATATTTTGACTGCCGCGGTAACGGAATTTGAGGCATCGAATAAACAAGCAACAATATTATAAAATTTATTGAATTCCTAGTAGTCAACCAAGAATCAGGTTTTGTTATCATTGGATGTTTAATCGATAGGTTTTGTGATCTAACGATTGCAGCTAGGTAAATTGGCCAAGCAGACCTTCATAGCGTTGCTAGATAATTCAAAAGAAACTTTAGACAATATGCCTAACGGAGGCATCTATAATTTACGCAAGGAGCGCTCTTCTTCATGGAAACAGCCCTTCTAGAAAACTCCTACTACACTCTTATATTAGGCATTTAAAAAGTAATGCAATTAGATCTGCTTTGGCTCTCTGGTCAAAAATAAGGCTATCATATATGTTTTTTACAGTAATCTTAAAAACCAAAATATTTATGATCAAGTTGTTTTTCAGGAGCGGAACTTACAAATCTATTAATAAAATTTATATTTAAAGTCTTAGAGAATGGCACACTTTTGCTTGCTGATATTTTATTTGTATAGTTAACGCGAAACGAAATGTTCAAGAGCTCCGATGCATGAAAATGCAAGACACTTGATTTAGATCATGGAGTCAGAGTATAGCCGAACTCAGGTAACGACGTTCATTAATTAAAAATGAACTCAGCAAAATCTCGTTGAGAACAATGTGCGCTTTAGAAAAGACTCTCGTAACAAAGATTATCCACGTTGATTGCGTCACATTAATTTCCAACTTCAATAATGATCACTTTCTGGTGCAATTCTTTTAGGTGAAAAAACAAGTTTAACCTGTTTGGACAAACAAAGGAAAGCACGAGTATACAATGGTATTATTTTGAGGAAAGTAAAAAATTAAAGAGTTTTTTGTTTTTTATGGCGGAAATGGGTATAACCGCAGGTGGAAGCTAAGAAAAAGTTAAGGATGAGTCGATTTTAATGTATAGTATGCTCCGTTCAACTCGAAAAGAAAACACTGGTATAGAAAACCTTCAACTACCGTATAAAGCTATACATCTACGAGAAGCCAAAACATTTCATAGCTCTGACGTAAAAACTTATCTCTGTGTTCATTGGTATTTGCAAATTGAAAAACAAATTTCCTGGAGTAATTCATATGATGTGTGAAGTATGTTTCGTGTTATATTGCTCTTGCTAATAACTTGATGCCATGTATCACCAAGAATTTATGTATAGTGACTTCTGCCCATATTTTTGCGTATAAAAAAGTGTGAAACAAAATGTGAACGAATTAGCTTGGGTTAATTATTCGTACTTTTTGAGTTTTTAAGATGTTTAATATTTTATTTTCACTAGATTCAAATTATAAAACTAAAATAAGATATACCACGATTAAATGCGAGACGCAGTGGCTGTAGAATAAATTGAATTTAATCGTTTTGTTCGTTTTATGTTATCAAAAAAGCACATATGTCAAATGATCTTTTTTAATTTAAGTGAGGAACCACAGCAGCAACATGAGTATCAAGGTGGTGGCGGACATCGTCGACAATGACGACCAAAGGTAATTAAATTTGCAAAGTGCGTGTACGGTTTAGAAAATGAATCCCTACGATGACAAACTATCCAAAAGTTTTTCTGATGCGGAGTTTATTTTTTACCCCGACACGTCGCGGGTAAACAGTTTCACCTCTCCACACCGACTTTGAGAAATGCGAAGACAGGGCGCATTACACTTCAATGCATCGGATAGCCTTGCTGGCTTCAACAAAATATTGGTGCCGGCGTTCCCCAGATCGTGCTATCGAAAGCACTCGCGCGTTCTTTTGTGTACTTCAGCTTGCATTATTCATAGTAGCTTGCATTTTTCTCAATTCGTCTGTTTCTCAATACGAGCAGCACTTAGCTTCATGTTTTTTTAATCATCGAGAAGCTATAGAGAATCTGTTTTTGTCACAGAGCTGACTTAAACATGCATGCAGATTTGTTTACAAAAGCTTTTTCGTATTTCAAGATTATTTTGCTAGTGCCTGTAAAAGGCAAATAAATGCTTCATCAGCTTCAGGAAAATATGGCACAGACTGGCGGAGTGGACCAAAGAGAGGTGATCACTGGCAACTAGTTCTACAGTACCCTTCCCCGCATTGTGCACATGCACACCCGTCGGTCATACGAGAAATGCGAGTAACCTGACAATATTTGAATAAAAAACTGAATACAAGTGGAATTTCGCTTCTAACTGCGGCTGCCAATGATAAATATTGAGCCCAGTATACGGCGCCAGTGCAAACAGTATTTATATTAGGCTAACCTGCAGAGAAAGACAGTCAGAATGAAGCCCGTTAACAGCCTACGAAAATCTCAAGAATCCAAGTGAGTAAAGAAGACTCTCTTCGGAAAAGGTGTGGTTAGACAAGAAAAACGATATGGTAGCATGAGTGGACCGTAGTGCTAGCTCGACTAAAAGGGTAATTCCAGTTCTGTGTGTATGGTAAGAAAGTTCCTACTTTTAGGGTCACCCAGGCCTTCAGGGGGCAAAGTTACTTCTAAATATACCTGTATCGGACAGTTGTCCGAAAATTTTAACATGAGCACGAATAACCTATTAAATAACTTAACCAATATCCGGTGTGACCATTATCACAACGGAACAATTAAATAACACCTTCATTTGTGTTTCCAAGGGTTTAAGTAAATCAGCATGAAACGGCGATATTGAATTACCCGAATTTGGCAGGTCATGGGAACTCTTCCATAGCAGTACAACCTATCAACGGTGACGTGGCCCACCTGCCACACACGTCCATGCACTCAACTTCTCCAGAAAGGGTTGCCACAACTGGCCTAAACTTAAGTGGTCTTTTCTACATTCCAACTGGCGAAGATATGTAAGAACTACATCGATTTCACACCTGCGTATCCAAGCTGTCCGCCTCGAACTGGTACGATGAACACACCTCATACCCATTTCGCCCTGCGGCGATTTTTTGTGCTTATTCCAACTAGACATTTGGAAGATGGGAATTTTTGGTTCAGCGGTATATTTAATGGATCTTTAATTGCCCACAAGCTCCATGGCACGAGTTCTTTTCAAACGTCCTGTAGATGTCGTCAAATCTGCCTTGGTAAGGCTCTAGTCTTAATGATTATAAGGAACTGTGCACCGTAGTGACCAAACTTGCCGCCTTCATGAACGGTTGTTCTTTTCCTACGTTAGAAGAGAGCCCAATCGCATCGCTAACTTTCCGCGGAAGACTGTTCATCGCAGTCCTCTATGCCTCTATTTCTTTGGGCAGATTCGGTCTGAGCGACACCATTTATCAGGACCTCTGTTCCATCAACCTAAGGAGAGATGGCCGCCCATGTGAGATCAAAATTGGGGACATATGTCTACAAAGTGACGACATTACTTCAAGAATTCCATTGAATGCTGTTCAAGCTATAGATCGCCACCTAAAACGCAACAGGGCCACACACACTTACTCCATTCAATTAGCCAGTTATTCCAGGCACATATTGTTGACATATCATTAGTCGTATAATATCCTGTTCCACGTGGACTGTACTTTTCAAGTTTGAGATTTATTTATTGAAGTTGTATGTTACACTGTATATACACTGGATATAATAAATTTTATTACCATAACTAAGAGAGAATTATTAGACAATAAGTCTTTTTCTGTCCAGCGAAAAATGTAAACTACGATGCTACGGGGGTATGTATTGAATGCTACGCGGGATACTAAGATCAAAGACTTTTAATTTTCATTCTCAGAAAACAAAAAAGAGGTTTATCTAAAACAAGACAAATAATTTAGATTTGATATTGAGCACATGCATGCTCGCAATCTTCCTGTAGAATTCGAATCATGGTAGCAATCGGAAGGCTTCGAAGAGTCTTTTTAGACTAGTTGCTCACAAGAGACAAAAGGAAACGTGAGTGTTGAAAATGAACAGCTATTTAAATTTTTGGAGCACTATTATTACTGCTACACCGTCTTTCAAAATTGTTGACATTATAGTATTTAATAAGGAGCCAATCAACTTCGATTGTACTTACCAAAAACTATTACTTATTTTATCATCCACAAAGTCTGGCAGAATACCGTAAAGGAAATAGGCAGCTTAGTTGGTTGAGTAAAAACTATAAGTACTGCTATGCGGTATTTACCATGTTAAGCGATATCTTCGCTAGTTTTGTAGCATCTAGCGGCTGGCAATAAGCGCTAATATAGGTTTACCCAAACGTCCTCTCCTCTTTTCATAAAATCGGCTATGCTCAAGATTTTCAATTTTTATATTAGAAAACCAACGTAGTTGGGCTTTTTTTGGAACACATAGTGTCGGGCGTGATTTTTCAATTAAGATATTCTCAAGTCAGTTTTTAAGATAATACAGAAACGAGTGTGTATTCAATTTGAACTCGGTCTTAACAATAACACTTATTCAACTAAGAGTGTGTACAGGAAGTTTTAAAAAGAAACTATGAACATAGTGGATTTTTTGCACAAAACGGGTAACTTTCTTGTTGTTTTACAAGAGCATGCTTTTTTTGGGTATTTGAACTTTTTTAGTTTTGTTGAGATTTTAATAAGTCTCAAAAAACTTAAATAAACAAAACCGTCGCAGCTGAGCCACAAAAATCCTCTCCTGGTTAACTGAACGTTGTTACGTCTACCACACATAACGCCATAGTCGACCGCACTACGACTTTCAATGTGCCTCAGAAATAACTTTTAGATTAAAGAGCAGAAGTATCGGCTCAATAGAGTTTCATTATTGATAAGGGACTGGGACAAGACATCAACCCTTAAGTAGGTGAGCGTGACGTTCGAAAGGCTCTAAATAGCGATATAGTGAAGATAGATGGCAAGCAAGAAGTTGAACGGGTGCATAAAGCCAAGTAAACAACTCAGGCAATGGCCGGACTCATCACGTTGATAAAAGTAGCCAATGCTTTCAATGACTAGGAAACCAGCGCCAGCTAACAACGGATCCATGACAATGCGGAAGGAAACGCTTCTTACGACACTGTGTACGGCAGCAACCTGGAGATAATAAAATCACTGAGGTGCGAGCACCTAGTAAAATCCACATCTTGCGTTCCAGCACCTCATACATTGACATAACACTAGTATCGGATTGTTGTATAAAAGAAAATAATTGAAATCCACTGCACCACCAACTTTCAAAATTATCAACACGTGAAGCGGGTATAGGAAAATGCACTCCAGAGAAGTGGAGTTTTATGAGGAGGGCGGTACAAAAGCGTCTCAGCGTGAGTGAATCGCAAAGATTGCGAAGGGGAACTGGACTAAGAGGCTGATTTTAGTCCTACTTCTGCGGCACGAAAGGAACCACGGCCGGGCTTTTACCTCGTTCAAGCTCTTACTAGAACTGGTTATTTTTAGGCATATCTAGGCAGAACTTGCTTGGCCCCGAGCCCAATGTCTCTTCTAAGTGAGAGGCTTAAACCACGACGTGTATCGTGCTTGGCGCAGCTGGGATTTCCAGAGGCTGGATGTCAAAGAAATAATGCAGGGAATATAAAATGCAACATACCGAATGAAGAGCCGCAGTGGATCCTTATTGAGTGCCGTGTCGAGGGAATTTCCAATACTAATAATAAAAAAGAAAAAAACCCACCAAGCTTTTTATTATTCTTTTCATTTATGCTCTGCAAACGATATCTTAGTGTATTACTTCGGCATTCGGCAGTATATTAAAAACTTAATGTAGTAGAAAATATTTAATGAAATGTTGAGCATTGTTGTCTCAAAAAGCTCTTAGAACAATCTTAGAACAAGAATATCTCAAATAAATTTTCATGCAACCTTTCTGGTGAAATATTCACGAATTCACTCTTTTGGGGACTCCAAATAGCATCCTATATTTCTTGTAGTGTAAATAAGAATAACTGGCTACATTGCTTAATTTCTAACTAGTATGCGTAACACGCTAGCCGAGTGCAGCGTCCGAAAAGGACATCTGAAAATGAATTAAACTCAACGACCGTCACGATGAATACTATCTATTAGGGAACAAGATCAGATTGAAAGGATTGAGGAGAAACGCTTGATTATTCAACGATTTAGTCAATTACAAAGCCAACGCACAAATAGAAAAAACAGCTGTGTTTTGGGTTACAGAAATCTACCTAAGAAGCTGCGATGATCGATAGTGTCTTTTAAGAAAACGTGCGAAACTTTGATCATTTGGTGCAACAGAATATTGAATGCTCCAAAAAACGGTTTAATGAAATGCCGTCTAAAGTTAGTCGGGACTGGTAAGCTTAGAAGGAGGATTGGACCTTACTCTGTTATCCGGCATGGCGGGACAGCTAGCACGAAGATGCCAAAGCGTATTTACATAACTACAAGAGAGAAAAACATGCCAGGGCACACACCAGTGAAAGGCAGGTTAACCCTGGTACTACGCACGAATGCAAGTCGCGGATGTGAATCATCAGGCAGTGCTTTCTGAAATGGATATAGCTTTTGGTCCTTTTGTTACAAGCTTTGTCAAAGAAAATAGCCTTCTCGTGCAAGCTCTTCTCACCTAATCACAACACCTGCCCATCTGCCGCACCTCGACCAAGAGCATTCCTATCCTATAGCCCATAGATAAGCGGTCGGTTTGAATTTTTAAAAAACTGTTCACTAAACAGTTGTTCCGGCGTTGAGGTGACTGCATGCACAAACCTTACTCTTCAAGAATTCTAAAAAAATTAGTAAAATGTAATATGTTTGAACACTATATGCCTTGTCTGGTAGGGTGCTGCAAAAAGGATACTGATCTCTACGTGGAAGAAACTGAGGCCATGTTCCAGAAGGAATTCGAAGAATTGGAATTCGACAAATAACTGACGCCAAAAGCATTAATGTGACTGCAAATACACAAGGATGCATACAAAAGAAATCATTTCTACAAATGTTATACAGCATAACAGAAACGCTAAACATTTTGTTAAATTTTAATCAGAAAAGAACTGATCTTGCATTAGCTCTATGTAATGGCACGCATCTAATTTCCGAAACATTATAAAGAACGGGAACATATAACCCTCTGTAGCCAGGTGATTTGTAAGACGAACTGCTAGTGAAACTTTTGGGAGTGTGGCGAATAGAATACTGAGCTAAGTACACTAATGAAGAGTAACTTTAATGAAAGTAGAAGAGTAAGTACACCATTTTCTGTGCAATATTTAGTAAACGCTCAGGGCAATTGTTTACTTCGGGTTACCAATGAGAACTTAGGATAGGCACGAGGTTTATTCTACTGCCACTGGATGACGTTAACGAACGTGTATATGTACTTGTCAGGATCTATTTTTTTATAAGCATATTATTTTTTTATAAACATACGTACCGCGTATGTGTAAGAGAATTTGACACTGGTAAATACAAATTGTGTACCTAGCAACCTAAAATTTCGTTCTTAAATGTAACTACGAATGATTATTTGTTAGAAATTACACAAAACAATCACGCTTATATATATTTCCAGTATCTCTAATATACCTGAATAACAGCAACCGACTTTACAATCTTATTCATTTATTCATTTGTTTTCCAACGGATCTGTGAAAAGCCAATAAAAGAACCCGATACTTTAACATTGTGTACATATTTGTATTTTCAAATTATGCGCAGATTTCATTAGCGTAGAAGTTGCAAATCCGTTTAAATCATCAAGTGTACAATATTTGGTTGTGAGCCTTTATACGAATTCAGCCACACACATATGTTTAGTCATAATATTAAAATTATTGCTCAATACATTTGGTCACACTAAATCGATTCGTTGCTACAAATCTTAAATAGTTCGAGCGGTTGCATTGATTACATTAGTATTGCCAGGCCCCAGAACTAGATCGCATATCTCTGCGTGTGATAAACACACAGGTGTAATATAGGTAGGTCAGCAAAGATTATGACTAAGCAAATAAGAACAATGCTACTAACAGCATTATATAATGTTAGTGCATATTACGTTTTTCATGTCCTTATAAAAATGAATTTTATTTGACGTGATTAATGATCTCCACTCTTCACATTAATACTCGAGTCATATAATTTTGTTCTTTTCCATATTAAGCCCTGTGAAAATATTTGCCTATATTTGTGCTTGCAGACCTATTTAAAAATCTTCATATAATTTTAATTACCTTTTATTTTTGTGATAATCGAATTCAACAGTTGCTGCTTATTATTGTCATCTCTAGACGGCGCCTATAGATCGCCGTATCCATATTTTTTCTAAAGGTGACCATCAGCCAACATTTAACGTCGCTGTTTCTGATAATTCTGAATATTATATTAAATTAAAAATACAGTATCACTTTGCTAGGCTCATTTAAAAACATAACACTTGTTATATAGTAAATAAGGCACTTAGTTTTTAAGATTAGTATGTGTGTGCGCGTAAGGTTTTGAAAATTAAATGTATAGTATAATCATATTTAAATAAATTTTTTACGGAAGTCAAGGGGGTGGAAGAACCGACTTCTACACCTATCTAGTATCTTCGGATACATATACTAATTAGTATATGTATCCGAAGATATTTCTACACCTATCTAAAAAATTACAATTGCACTCCCGCCGCAGATCGTGTTCAGTCGGAGAGTGTGGAGTTTTAAGTCGCACTGGACTGGCAGATAGACTGCCTTTCTAGGTTCGGTGTGGTTATCTACTAAAAAAACCTTGATTTCCAACCACCTTTCGGTGGAGCAAGAGGAGGATCTACCATCAGGAAGCATTTTTAATATTACGCCTGTATACTAATCTTTATACACAAAAGCATATCCAAGTATCTTAGCATTCTGAACCTCTATATCTAAGCCCTTTCAGCTGAAGCTCTTTAGCCTAGCATCGAAGAGATCAAACTTCTTATAGCTGTTCAAACTTAGGTTCACGATCCATGCAAGTATGGAACGTTTAAAACCGATAAAAGGTTAAGATTAATTATATAAACTAAGCTAAATATTTTTTAGGGGAGACTATCAGCCAACATTTAATGTCCACGGTAGCACTTTTTACATCACTTTGTTAGACGGACCCCGTATAAATGTAAATATACAGCGGCGGGGATCGAACCCGTGCACTTACGTGTCTCCTCCGGTCGCAAGACGCACACGCATGCACCAAGCCACCGAGCTCGACAATATAAAACCTAGTCTAAAACACTCCTGATGTTCCAATATTTTCATTAATTTTCATCCATTTGCTTAGCAAATTCTTTATTCAATGACTTCAAATTGGACCGTATTCTAACATATGGCTAGCTGTCGCAGTAATCCTTGTTGGTCATTTCTTCCCATCTGCGCTGAAGGATGGCTGGCTGCCTTGTAACCTTCTCTCGTCCTTATTCCACAAAATGGAAACGACAGAACGCCTCTTGGAGATCTCCAAGAGTCTTAGAGCCCTTAGGGGCTCATGGAGTCCTGTGCGGTAGTTTGAGGGTATGCCCTTATATAGCCGCTCCGCCATGCCCTCTCGCCACATACCTTCCTCACAATGTTCTCTCAGATCATCTCCCTACCCGAGTAACTATGGGACTCACTATGGCGACCACAAATTTAACAAGCGGCCATATGTTTGCTCATATTCAGAGCACCGAATATGACATGGTAACATTTCATATATATTTTATGCAGGCACTCTATAGCCTAGGGCCTTATTCATGTCCCCTAGCAAACAGACCATGAAACTTCTTTTCCACCCATTTAGAGTTATCACAGTGGAATCAATCATGATGGGGTTATATCTTGTACTTCCGTTAATTGAATACACGCAGAAGAAAATTACCGCACAGATATTTGGTAAAATTAAAGACTACATAAATGCGTTGTGATGAAAATGTAAAGAGTAAATGACAGTGTTTAGTTCTAAAAACTTGAAAGCATTTTTGGGCAAAGATTAAGATTCTTCCTTATTAGGCTTAATTGCAGAGCAAAGAGAACTAGTACAAGCCCTAAGTAGCCAGAAATCGGCTAGTGTTTTCCGAGTGGAACGGTTGGTTTTTAATGAAAGCGTTGCTTCGGAAGTACTTATAGTGTAGACGGTACTTATTTACGAAGGAATCTTCAAGGACCGCATATCAATTTCCGGGTGGGCTTTGCAGGGTCTGTGAAAAGCTGAAGTTAGCAAGATATTAAAGGCAATGATTTGCGAAAATCTGCCGCTGTAAGTTGAAATGTAACTAGTGTAAGTCGTAATTGTGGCTGTCATATGTGTTTCAAAAGGCAAATGTATGGTTCGCGTGCGGGAACATCAAACATTGGTCAGCTTCTGCACTTCGTTTAACCTGAATTTTCTCACTACGGTCAGGTGCAGACTTTATGTCCCAGACCAACTGCAAACTTTTTGTGACGTTTTCGTCGAAGCTCTTTAGCACGGAATGGAAATTAGTTATCAAACGCGAACATTATAAACGTTTCCTATTTATTCATTCTAACGTTGACTAGCTCGGTAGATAGTTTACAACGCTATCTAAAAAACATTTTTAGGCTGTTCATGAACTAACATTTAATGCCCACGGTATTGCTTTTTGCACCACTTCGTAAAACGACCCCACAAATGTAAATATGCAACGGCGGGGATCGAACCTGTGCACCTACATGTTTCCTCCATTCGCAAGGCGCCCACGAAGGAGTCAAGCCACCAAGCTTGACAACACCATATTTCTAATATTAACAGCCAATAATAGGCTTTATCATCAGTCATTAAACACGCTTATCGCGTAGTACAACGGGTGTACATACCAATGACTAAAAAAACCGAAGAGTTCGTGAAGACCAGCTGATAATAAGCTTCGGTCATGATCCAGCATGACCAAGGGGCATCTCATGCTAAATGCTGTTAGTCTCCTGGCGGAATGGAGCTAAACATGCCAGGAAGGTCAGCGAGGTAACATGGGCACATTCCTGCAGATGTGACCGCATCGTGTACATACACATGCGGTGGCAGACACATGGTAAATGCCTAGGGAGGGTTGTGATGAAATCCCTGCACAGCGAATTTCACCACAACGCGCCAGTTCGGTCTATTTAAACCCCTTCACTTGTCATCGTTCATAATATATTTCCATTTTAATACATTCGGCGATCAATCCCATAAATCTGGTTCTGATTCCCCTAAACCAACATTTTTAACAGACTTTTCAACTATTCCGTTTCACCAATAACAACCAGCACTAACCATCAATGAGGCTTCATACGGACACATGAGCCTTATGAAAAGACCTTGGCTTTAACTGGATCGCTAGAACTTACCTGCTATTCGAGAGTTTTCAAACATTGTGTTTTATTAGATAGAGAGAATACTTACAGTACTCCCTATAGTCATCAATAAAATTATCTAAGTTGCCGATTTCTAGAATCAATTTTTTTGCATCAAAAATATCAAGAGTGCGTCTGCTATTTTTTCTTGATTAAATTGAGGAGATCGACATTTTCCATAGCTATAATCAAACTTGTCCGTGCTACCCTCGCCGTCAAGAAGAGTTCACTTCCGATAATTTTCATACACGATTGGCGCACAGAAAAACAAATGAGCAGACGTCGAAAGAAATTGTATGTATGTGTATATATATGCATGTATGTGGTTGCGCTGATGTCAATGCTCTTGAAAACATTACCGATTTATTCAAATATTTATATTTGTAACGGTACCATATTGGTTTAATGTGATGACTAGCACCAACACTATCCCAGTACTCGTCTCTAATAAATATTCTTGTTATCGTTTAAATTTGCATTATGATGACTATACACATGCCCGGCGTTGCCCCTACTGATGAATAATTCCACAGGGATAAATATGTGCTACTTTGCTGCTAGGAGAAACTATCTTCGAGTACATCAAAGCCGAACTCTCTTCTCTGTTCACCGTAGCTTAAAGTAGCTCGCAAATGAGCCTCTATTGCGTACAGATGCGTCTCAATAAAGAAGGGTTGGTTGTAGCCATTTATTGTGCCACTGGTGTCAGTAATGTGTTCGTCGAAAGTGAGCACCTAAACTTCACACGCTTGGAAAATCGTTTCTGCCGTTTTTAGTGGAGTTCAGAGTGGCCTAATTATAGAGCACATCGCTCCTGCCAAACATGTGCCAGTAACCGCTTTGGAGTAGCCTATGGTACGTATTTGGACTCTTCATTTTGGAGCCCTAAAAGTTATAGTTGAATTACCTCGATGAAACATGCTACATTTGCTTCTAGAGCATCAGGGAAAACGGCGCGGACAATCAGCTAATATATTGAATTTGCTTTTTTTCAGTACGTTTAGATTCCAAATCTACCTTCACAACGTGCAATTTCTAAATGTATATATAATAATGCTGCTTGGCCTTTTTCTAAATCTCGTTTGAAGCATATGAGCCTAAGGGTAAATAGGTGGGAGTGGGTCATAAATTGGGGAGAAGGGATATAAGTGCATGACGGTGGCCTGGGAGGGTAGTGTATGAGAAGGACCCTGAGAGCTGTCCTTCCTCCTACCGTCACGGATGGGTCCCTCTTCCCTTTTACAGGCGGTATCCTGTCTTTTTTTAAGAAATAAATGAGCTCAGTTGACATTTTGCAAGGGACACTGTTACCTTAAATTTGAACAACTTCCTTACGAGGGGCTTACTGATTACAGTTACAGCATACAGACGAGGGTAAATATACGATTCTAGGATCCCTGAAATAGCATTTGTGAACGTGTCTATATATATATATATATATA
>MNPL01014692.1:1279-15305 GCA_002081605.1 Tropilaelaps mercedesae | reverse complement strand
ATATATATATATATATATATATATATATATATATATGCGTAAGAAAATTGTGTATCAACTTCTCAATCTTTAGCTTTAAAGTTTAGGTTTTCCAGTACCGTTTGCCGCATGCGTATCCACTGAGTTCCATACTGTATAAATGATACATTTCTTATTCTATTTTGTCTCACATCCGAGCATGCTTGGATACAAATATAAAATGGTCTCTGGTCCATTTCGCTAGTCGCTTAATTAATTTCCTTCGCAGTTGGACTCAAAATATTAGTAACGATGCGCGCTATTCAACCTGACACTATCATAATTGCACGACCTATGCTCTTGGAGCTTCCCGGGAAGATCTACATTCAGTTCTTCGTGAGAAAACAACTGCTCTATAGCACTCTCAGCGACCTGTTAATCCTGGTTAGTGCGAAAGAACAATTTGAAGCCTAGAACCCGAATAGTCCCTCAAGAGTTTCGTTTCGGTTTACTCACATGGGCTCGTCCGGCGTCAAAGCTGTCTCGCTGTGGTCAAGTTTCTAAGACGAAGCAGAAGTAACTACAATGAATCACATCTGATAGCAAGATAAAGCCACCGTAGATTAGCAACATTTGCCATTTGCACTCAGCGTCGACCACAACTGCGGTTGCTCACATCAGAGGATAGCTCGCGTAGTAACAGGCCGACGGGAAATATAGCCCTACCCACGACATAGCGCAGGCATCATTGACTGACACGCGGACCTTTGGTCCAATGTAAACATAGCATTCTCCATTCAAAAAGGTGTCACATTTCCAACTGAGTACATAATCCGCGCTCGTGCGCTATGCAGATAATGCGAACGGATCTGGGTCCCTATTAGACATTTACGTCCGGCCAATAGCGGTGGAAGTCAGGGGAAGAAACGGGTAGAAATACGAGTGAATGTGGCAATACATGCGGAAATGCGGAAGCAAAATCGACATACAAAAATGTGGCATACGTCTAAAATTAAGTGCGAACGGTTTGCGACGGTTACTGGTCGCTATGAAAAAACTGGCAGGTGGATGGATGTCGAACGCTTCAGTGTTCGCTCATTGTAGTTCTCGCCTAAATATTTTGTGTTATATTTTGGTCCCCAGCCAGTGCAGCTTTCGAAGATGTTTGTAATAGAAACTCTACCGTATTTCACGAGATTTGCAGTTTTCTAGGGTTTAGTTTTAGCTGACCGTTTTTCTACACTCAACTTCAGCATTATATGCAGCCTGATGCAGAAAAGAAATACAGAAGTGACTCGTGTATGCTAAAACCTATTGAGTGAGCGACGGATCGCGTTACTCAGCACATGTAAGCAGTATTTCATAGCGAGCCCATGCGACCGCCGGCTTGAAAGCTCCGGTCATCGATGGCGACTAAAGTGATTTTGCTCGATGAAACCCCCTTCGCAAGTCACTGGGGAACCCCCACAGGTGAGCGCCGAGCGAGATACAGTTTACTAGGAGCGGATTCCATTCTCGAAGTACCCCACTGTGATCAAGGGCATGCAAGCGCTGTACCTACAGTTTGCCTCCGGGAAAACGAACACACCCATGTGGTGCCCAAATAGTCCAAACTTGAAACGGCACATCGCCCGTGGGTCTAAACTTCCTTTTCGGTCGGTGGTGATCGGGAGGACCCACGGTAACGTCTCATAACAACAGATGATCGCCCACCTTTACTGGAGCAGTCCGCCACCTCGAATTGTAGCCGGGAACAGGTCTGATCAGCAGCAGGTATTCATTCTTGCAGCAAATTCGAATCCAAACCGAGTTTGCTGGTCGTCTAGCAGCTGACAAAGGGTGTCTGCTGTATAGGTTGGGGAGATCGTTCTTGTAGTAAGGAACATGCACACAATTCGTGCACGACCGGTGGATGTGTGGGCACACGTGCAGTTTGTGCTGTACACAGAACTCATTTGCATCTCAACATTTAGCTATAAGACTGCTGAAAAGTGAAGGAAGGTTGCTGTGACGTCCACCCAAGCTGCGATCAATTTCATTGTGTCTCTGGGGTTTCTTAACGTGAGCTACATTCAGGATTTTGAGAACATCTCGGGGGAAGAATATTGCTCCTACGATGGGGACCTAGGTAAACGAAGATCATTTTCGTGGGAACATGGAGAAAATGGGTATAAGGGCAGTCCAACAGGCTCAAGTCAAACGCCGAAAAACTCCATAAACGTTTGATTGAGCCCACGCGGTTAAATCATATGAAAGGTAGTCTTTTTTAGGCTAGTTGTGCCTTATTCTGTAAATGCATTGAACTCACAGGTTGAATTGATTGTACTAGTGTGGCTTAACCTGGCGCACCGATATGAGAGCCAATACCCCACGGGCCACAAAACAACAACTTGTTTCTTCTTATGGCTGCAGCATCTGTCAAGAGAGACAGTTTGTACTGGCCAGTGCAATGCTAGCCCGATCTTGACTAGCTTTTCTTCTGCCTATCTGTAGTCAATGCGGATATCGAAGCGGCGAACGCCTTTATTGATAGTGTCGTGGATGAGATGCGTTACGACACCGAAATGAAGGCCAACCTGGATCCCTTACGACTACATAGGTTCGGCGAGGGCAACTACGAAATAACCGACGGGCGGGTGTTTGGCCTTCTAGGATTCACTCGGAAGGGCAATTCCAGCCTTCTGTACTCCAGTGACGGTAAGTAAAAGATAGAGAATAAGCATTTTGGCGGGTAATATGTCCCTAGGGGTCTGTTATTGTTTCCAGTGAACGAAACCGTCGACAAGGCGCACTATCGAACTACACCGACCTTCTTCTTTGATTGTTTCTTGTTTGATCTTACGGCAGTGATGTTACCTACGCCGGAGCTGTTCAGTTGAAGCCGCAGAGAATTTAGGTAGCACTTTGTGATAAGGCGCTCATAAATTGAGTAAACAAAATCGAAACTTTACGAAAATTCAAACGTTTTCCAATGAAAAGCACGTTGGGAAACAAGTCGCAATCAGGTTAATTCTACAATTGAACAAAGCGATATTTGTCAAAAGTCTAAGCCACAGTGTGTTCTATGGAGGTGCCACCAAGCACACACGAATAGCCCAATAGTTGTGTAACCCGTTTTAGGTCATCAAGGTAGATATTTTGCTTGACTCTTCTTAAATTACTTTTGTGTATCGTAGCAATATAGAGTTGACCGACAAAATCGACCATGTCCCTAAGCATGAATAAATTAAGTCAGTGATGATCGCTTACTCACAACAAAAGTTCCAACATGCAAGCAAAATAAATTGAACTTAATAATTCAGTTAAATAAACATAACAAGTAGAGGAAAATGTCATTGCTCGAGCTACAAGCTTTCGAAAGCCGAAAATGATGGTAGGTCTCGTCGCTAATTCTTCACCATTTGCTCAACCAGGTGAAACGGTGGTCGTTTCTACGCCGATAGCCGTGGACGACGTGTTCTTCTACGGGCGACACTCCTACAGCAAAGCTTTCGTGACGATTCGAGGCGACATCGAAGCAAAGATTGCTCGGATCGACGCGAACTCAATCGTGCGGATGCCTTACAACGGCGGGACGACCTCGAAGCTCGAGAGTCTCATGGTACGTTATTTGTAGTCGCTTTTCGTAGCGATGCTCCACGCGGCGTTGGGCCCGGATGAAGCTGCAGTTCTGTTCGTGCGGCCAAACGAGGACAACAGCTAACACCAAGTCACAGAAGGATAAATGCATGCTTCACACTGATGGTCCTCCTCTAACAAAACAATGTTTTTTCTCTACGTTTCATTCCACCTGGAATGCCAGCGTTTTGCCCGATTCGAATGAGAAGTGCCTACATTTTTGTAGTTGTTAAGCTATTCCGCAATTGGGAATAAAACAAAAAGGATTTTCTAAAAATGACGCACCATCGATTTATTAATATATTATTATTATTATTATTATTATTTAAACTTCAGTTGTAACATGCGTTCTGTTGATTGGACGGTCTTCTTGTACAGATACAGCACATGCACGGACTGGAAATAACACGAATTACCGGGGTTTCACGTGCATTCAACTGGCTCTTGAGGATTGTAGCTAATCGTGTGACGAAGCACTTTCGGGAGAACATCGAAACGGCATTCGAGCGAGACATTACGCAGAAATTCGAGGCGTTCCTCAGAGACCGAACCTCTGCGCAGTTTAATGGATCGGCCGGTCTTACGGAGACACCATTCGAAGGAGAGTTACAAACTCTATTTCCCGGGTCTGAATATGGGTCTATGTATTTCGGCGGTTTTATGGGCTAATGTTAAAGCCTGTTATTTGAATAGCATTAACCATCATAGCAATACGAACTAAGTTTTTGTATTGATGAAAAAAACCATTAAAAGAAGCACAGGTGTTTAATCGCTTGGCTGGCCACTTATTTCACCGCATGATATGGTAAAAAATATACATTTGAGCAGTCCACTTTTAGGCCCATTCTAAACTTTTTCACGCCAAATATCTCTGCAAGGGATGTGTTGTCTCAAGGATAGTGTAAGCTGGGCTATCAGGTAGCTTGCGCAAGACAGCTCCTTCCCACGACGTCTGCGCGCGAGCTTAAGAAATGCCCTCCGATTAAACTTTTCGACCGCTAGCGGCGCCAACAAGCATAGTGTGCTAGCTAAAACCATTACCGTTGTCACTCGCTAGGATTTCCCCGCCCAACGATTTGAAAAACAAAACGAACGCTCAAATACTCCACCTGTAGTGTTCCAAGTTTAGGCTAAGTTGAAGCAGTTTGCTACCCGTCTTTAAAATGGGTTTCTCTTAGGGCTACTTATATGAACCATGTTGAGGACCGGACAAGCGGTAGTTGTTTTGGCGGGACTCATCTTTCGACGAATTTTTCCTATTAACTGGATCCTAGCTGCATTATTTTCTCGCTAGGCCCTAGTCGAAGAGTTAAGCCAAACTCCGAGTCCCACAACAATCCAAACTCCACTGGTTTCATCCGATCTATGGTCATGTTGCGTTTTTGTTGACGTACAGTATCGGTTACATGCACCGAGGTTGCGTATCGACTAAGTCGGCAACTATTCCGTCGATTTCATGCCAGGTATCGAAAGAAATGAGTAAGAGATCTACTCGACTGGAGATGCCGGAAAAGGTGAAGCAAGGAACCACCAAGAAAAACGAACGAACAAGTGAAATCATCACTGCAGTATGGTGACAAACGGCAGCATTGGCTGAAATCAACAAAAAAATCATGTATTCCATTCTATTATGAGCCCATAGCGGCCTGTAACCCCATACGCATAGCCTAAGATGGCGACATATTTCTGCTATCGTTGATCTTCCAGGAGCGACGTGAGCTCACGACATCTTTTGGTTATACACAAACGGGGGGAAAATCAGCTAAAATGTCAAAGATTTATCAACTGTCTTTTGTCGTCTTCTAATCTATGACTTTATCATTTCATTTAAGTACAGCATACATATTTGGAATAAGGTACCGTTCATCGAACTAGGATGAAGACGCCTTGAAATAATGCAGATAATGCGACAGAAAAGAAACGTCGACCAAGGATCGTCAGACGAGCAACGCCTTCAGGGCTTACACTCACTGACGCCACGATTCACCTGCATTGAATCGTATTAATTCCTTACCTGTATTCCTGTGCCCCCCGTTGTTCACTACGCACACGCCGTTTTGTCTTTCACGATCCCGCAAACAGTTCTCAGCGTACGTTTCTCCCCTCGTTAAAATACAGTATAGCCCGTATAGGCGAACAAAATTAACAACCCCGCTTGTAAGATGGCATCTTGCGGGAAGATAAATTCGCAGAGGGTCAGGTAAATCGCAACCCACATGAAGGTAAAAAGGAATAGCGTTCGCCGACGGGGCGTGAAATGAATCAAATAGTGAATCGTACAGGGCCGTATCGACCAGCAGTTCCGTGGGGGAAACATGTCTAGAGAAGCAGACCATTCGAGGGGGGTATCGGGAGGCGGTACGGCAGTCGCCGATCTTCGTCGTCGATCATACGTGTCCTGTAAAGGTGGCAGACGTGAGAGATTTCCGGTGAGCAAAGCGAACCTGAGAGCACTATAAATCGAAACACGTCCATCATGTGTAGGGTAAAGCAATAGCGATAGAGCTACGGGTAAGGTTTGTGAATCCTTTTTTTCTCTTCCTTCCCTCCTAGAAAGGCACGAAGTGTCGTTCAAACGATCCAGTCCCACCCCACCTCTTTGAGTTCTTCCTCGATTCGAGAAATCTCCTTGAGCAGGTCGCTTGCTTCATGTCCGAGAAACTCGGCCTCGATTTTCAGCTCCTCTATTCGGCGCCCAAGTTTCGCTTGTTTGTCCTTCGAATCGGTGAACTTCTTGAAGTAGGATTTCGTCAGCATCCGGTACCTGCAGGAGAAATGTGGTTTGGTAAGATTCTCGCTACGGAATAGCTCGCAGTTCAAATAGTGTGTCTGATATATTGCAAATGGGCCACTAGGGGCTCAGAAGGAGGCTTTCCTGGTGGAGTAGGCGGCGGTATCTGGCAGTCCGAATAATCATTAAGTTCGAAGCAATACCAGAGCAGATCCAAGCCATCATTCAAGTCCTACGCATCAAGGGTTTAATTAGCAGGAGTCCCTCACCAGCGTGGGAAATTACCTCAGCAATGATTCTTGGTGTCTGTAATGGATTGCGCCGTTACCCGTATTGCCGAAAAAACACAAAAAACGGAGCAATAAAACAAAAACGGCGCACAAACCTCTCAAGCTGATTTCGACGAAGGGAACACTTCGTCGAGCGAATATTGTACCGATCGACGAGCAACTGCAGCTGAGGCAAACGAACCGCGACCTCTGCTGGCAGCCGTTCCATGCCGGCATTTTCTGCTTCCAGATCCTTGACGATCTGGAAATGTCGTGGTACAAAAATTTAAGTCTTTTTTCTCAGATGCGTGTGTGTGTGTATTCCCCGTCAACTCTCTAAGCTATTCGGGATAAGATTCGTTCATTCGAAGTCTTACGCAAGGCGAAGGAAACGTGCGCTCTATCGTTTAGGTGAATAACGAGTTGAAAGTTCGTTAACAACAAATCGAACAATAAAACAATTTGATATCGGTTTCTGTCGTAGTACCCAGAGTAGGAAACTAAGCGGATCTAGTCTTGATGGTCTCTTATGTCAGAATAACTTAAAGTTATTCTGACATAAGAGCTATGATAGTCCGAAAGTTATTGCGCTTTGCATGGCGCTTTGGTCATGCCTCCCCGTTATGTTTCAGCAATATGTAAAAACCCTTGAACGTTTCACAAATCTTGTTTTCCTTTTTCACAATTTTCGCTGATTATTTTTTGTGACGAACTGTTTTAATTGACCTTTATCGACCAGCGGCGCATAAGGTTCACACATGAGCTCTCCATCGTCGAAAAGGTTCGAGATGTAACGTTTCAGGATGCCTACTTGCCTGTGCTAGTTGCCTTACCACACGTGTTCTCTGATCAAAGTATGAACTTTTCATTTTAACTGAGGAAAAAGTGACCGAGAAATGCATTTTACGAAATTGATCGTTATAAAAAGAATTGCCAATTTTGAAATAATCCTCTCGGACGGGTTCTCGAAGCTTTTGTTGTTACGATTATACTTCTACCATTCAGTGGACAGAGTCTCCCTCAACGAACAGCAGACGCTTGAAGAAGATGTTCAAACCTGTCAAGCGCCGATTGGGGAAAGATAGATTAAAAAAGTTCTGCGCTTAAAGAAGTAAAAAAGCACAAGCGAACTGAGAACCGACCACATTCGTCGGCACTAGGTAAAATCGAGGATCGGTCATTGCTTAGTCACATTGGGCCATGCCATTTACAACGCTAAATATCGTTAGCTAGTTCGGTCACTGACGTGACACACACACATTTGTAGCGATGTTTCTCTTGTCGAAATCTGTTTTGATCAACCCGAATTATCACCGCCTAGGCGGGGTTGAGGTACCGATTAACAACAGTTGAGTAATCTGCTCTAACAACAACAAAATGCCAACTATAGAGCTTAAAAGTATAGTGCCCCAAGAAGTCGTCACCTTCATAGCGAGCGAAGCAGCCTTGTATCTAGCCCAGGGTCTATGTATCCTGTGGTACTCTGTGAAGTGTTCGCAATCGTCCGCCATGTGAGCAGACGCCGGTCTTTCGAGTGCCTCCATCAGAGCCCTGGTGTACAAAATATTTTTACTTTTGGCACGTTATTAAGGACTAATCGGGGGCCCTGTCGAGGAATATATTTACAGCTTGAAAAATGGGTAAGTAATGCGAAACGGATGTGTTACGGCTCGGCCTGTTCGGAAGGCGTATTTGAGCGCCGCTCAGTTAGCCAAGGAAACAGGGTGACGGAAAGGTATCGAACGAACCTTTGTGCCAGACTCGTCGCTAGAAGTTCCTAGTGAAGCGTCGTGCTCATAGCGAGCAGCATGTCGATAGGCTAATTTTCTATACGAATTTACAAATTTCAGAAAAAAGCCAGTAAAATGGTAAAACACAGCCAGAAGCATGTCAATAAACTAATTTCCTATCCGACTTTATAGGAAATGCAGAAAGAACAAGGAGAACAGTAAAACAAAAAACGATTGCTATTTTTTTTGCGCACCATTAGCGGATGATGGGACGAAAGTGGGACGAAAGATGGGACGAAGGGATGATGATGTTTCGAAGAATATATATTCTCATATTTTCAGACTTCACAATTGTTATTGTTCTTGGTCAGTGTACAAATATGTATAGAGTCCAGTATAATAATAGTCATAACAATGAAAATAATAAACAGTAAAAATAATAATAAATAAAAATAGTGTCCAACCAGTAGAGAGCGTGGTAAGTGACTGTCTGTTTGGACGAGACCCTTTTGAGGAGTATATTCTCGAAGTCCTTTAGGCCCCGATGTTGGACGATGGATCGTTGGCGTTGCAGAATAGGTTTCACGCTCCACTCGAGGTGGCGGCCCATGTGATCCCACATGGTGCACGCACCGGACCTGAGAGCGCCTTGACCGTGCATTGGAGAAGCCTCAAGTCGCGTTTATTACGTGATGTCTCTGTCCTGTGCCCGTACTTCGAACCGACTCAGACGAAGTTCGTTTTCATCTCGAAACTCCAGCTGTAAACCGTTATGGTTGGCCTCTCCGAGCACTGAAACCCGCGCAGCTTCGTTGCTTAGGCGCATAGTGGGTCGGAAAACAATTGCAGCGAAAGCCCAAGGCAGACAAGATCAGGCTGCCGAGTCGGATGGATTTCGTAGACACCGGCCGAAAGCGCTTGGGATTAGCCAATTTCTGTTTCGTTTAGGTTAATCCGACCTGCCCTTCCGCTGTGATCCAAAATGCCGGTCTCTGCATAGGCAACAGAATCATGGGAGTCAGACGCCAGCTTTTCTCCTCATTTAGACGTCACTCCGGGGAGATCTGCTTGGCCACTTGTCCACGCGCATCGGCCAGGTCCTGCTGGCGACGGCGTTTTGGCGGGCTATCTTTGAGTTTGTTTACAAACACTCCGCGGTTGTCTGTCAAACAGCTCCCCAGCGCCAACCGACTAGCCGATTAGCATCATGCGCATAGGACGGCTCTCTTTGTCCATCTGACTCTGCTCGGTATCACCTCGCGAACGTTGTGAGGGCCACCCGAGCGAAATGCTCTTCCGCAGGTGACGCCAGCCAGCGTTCGAAATGGGGACCTTTGTCGGAGCCGACTCTGCAATGCGCTTTTCTACGGCAGTGAGTCGGTTACCTGTGTAGGACAGCGATGTGTCGGTCTGATTGACATCGACCAGGACGCATCGGTAGCATCGGTTACCTGTGTGTCGACCCCGGTGAGACTTTCGTGTCAGGAAACTGTGTCCGTAGTGAGATTGATCTGTTTGTGTGTGTGTGTGTGTTTCGTACATCAGGGCCTAACTAATCTGCACTATCGCTGGTTGTTTAGCATTCGACGTTGGCAAAACGCTCTTCGCTCGGTGACATGAAATATTGTTTTTGAAGATCCATTTCGACCTGTACAGCACTGGGGGGTTGCCATTCTGGCATACGTAGGTATGAGTGTGTGGGAAATTCAGTCGGTATTCTACGCAATCTGCAATACAGCGCTGATTGCTGAATCTAACTGGTAGCGCGTTTGTGGCTTGTGTTCACCCACAGCATCGCGGAACCTGCCGCCGAGTGATACAATGGGGCAGGAACTTCTGTATGAAGACGAGGTGCTTCTGGCACTCGCGGCCGTGTCACTACTGTTCGAAGGAGCCCAATCGAAGGACTCCGACGACGGCTGCTCTCAAGCTCGTTGGGTTAGTCTCGCTCCACCTGAAGGTTTTCGGTGAGTTTCTGTGGCAGAGTGAGCAGCAAATGTCTCAACAGCTAGATAATGCCGGGTCGATTTCTTGGCGGGATGGAACCATTGGTAGAAAATCATGCAATTTGAGCTAAATCTACCCAATATAGAGAAGGGTAGAAGAGACGTTTGATAACAAGAAATAACGCTATTATTAAATGTGAACGTAGGGTCGAAGATGAAAGTCATACTTGAACACAATAATTGGACGACTGACATGTCAGTTCATCGTATATAAGATAAACTGACATGTCAGTCGTCTTCAGGTATCGGAACGAGCTTAGAGAAATCCTGCACAAATTAATTCGCGTCAACAAAATATCGTTTCGTGTTATTTTTTCTAGCTTACTAAACGGCGTGATTCTTTATGAGCAGCTCGTGTTCGAGCTATACACGTGCGATGCATTTGTGAAACCGGACAGGAGGTTAAAGCTAGAAAATGAAGCAACGATAACGCGCAGACGTTTGGTGGCTTGCTTGAAACAACAACCCAACATTGCCCGTCCAATAGTGATTCATAATGAAGGTGAGACATTATTCTCTATTGCTATTTGCTGTTTTGCAATTTTTCCTGCTATTATCATTATTGCGCAAGTGTGATTCTGTAAAGGGAGCTACTGCATCATATGTCAATGTCTCGCCGTATCACGGGCCTCTGATCGTAACCCACACTGTGTCTATTGCGAGAAGAATGTTTTGTTAAAAAGAACATCGATTTACATGCACGCAGGTTTCACATTTGTATATTTTAACACTACGAATGAGAGAAACTAAGTAGCTCCGCATTCGCTATGCCGTACTGGCAAACGTGTAAAGCCATATAATCATGGTAATGCTAGGTAAATCTATACAAATGTTAAATGAAGACATTTTGAACGTGTCTAATAGAAAAATGCGGTTTCTATGTTTTCCTGCGAGGGCAGACCGAGGAGCTGTGCGAATACCCGTTCAGGTGACCCCGATCTTGGATACGGTGCAGCGGCTGCAACGTTTCCATCGTTTCCTACGAAAATCCTCCGGTGTTGAGCTGTCCTTCGTAGTGGCCGTAGCAAAGAGCGTGGCGAGAATACGCTCGATATGCGGATCACGCCTTCCCAATCAGGTATGGTTATTACTATTGTCGGGAGCTACAGCGGAGGGAAGGTAAAAGGAGCGGTATTTATAAGGCATCCACGTCTATTAATAGAAATTTATGCGATAATGCGTGGCGAACACACATGAAAATTATTATTTTCGTACTTACGTTTATCCCTTGGGTCTTGATGGCAGCACCGTGAAGGTCCCACTGGTGTACTTTTTTTACTGGCAAAGTTGTATGCACGTTTACATTTAGCGCTTTGTTTGCTAAATTTGTGCACAATCTGGCAAGTTTGTTTGAGATATTTCATATTGTACTTTACAGTGACGCGTTGTAAGCTATGCACGTAAAGAAGCGTTCAAAGGATCTTTTTTCGTCTCCAGACATTCATAAAAGGAATTACGCTTGAGACTTTCGAATATTTGTTTTTTGAAACCTAACGTAGTTAAGAATTTACATGCCGACTTGCCGACGACGGAGTATTAAATTAAAAAGTTAATTTTTAAAACAATACGGAAATAAGTATGTGTGAGATATTCCACTCGGATTTAACTTTGAAATTACATAATCCCAAATGATACTATGTGTGCAATAATTTTACTAAAAACAAGCGCTTGTTTCGTTGTTCCGTAAAAACTAAAAACAGGTCGTTTTGTTATTTACTTTTTCACTGATTCTGACGTTCGTGACAATTGGCTTGAAAATTTCTTCGGTTAAAAATCACCCAAACGACTAAAAGTAAACCTTACAAGAAGGAAGTTATTGTTACAAAAATTAGCCACGCGGTTCACGAAGAATAGGCAATCATCATTACGTAACGGTGTGGTTTTCCATGTGAGGCATATTTTTACTTTTTTGTATAAAAATTGAGCAAAATAATCAATTATTTCACATAGATGTATACTTGCACGGGTGATATTTGAACATAAACCCGAGCAAATTATCTCATATACAGTTGTTTCTATGTTGTTTTGGAGCTTGACCTAAAATAAATATAAGCGTTAAATAAATTGTGCGCCAAAGGATGCGAGTACACCTCAAAAAAGTGATAATTGACAAAATCTCAACAACATATGATTTCATAAGTTTTGGAAATAGGCAAAGGACACGCGTATTCGATGTTTAGTTAGTTTATTAAAAATAGGTGCCTTGACCCATGCGCAGAGTATATGGTAGCAGAGTACTCATAAATATACTAATGATTGACAACCATCCTGCTTCAGTATGTTCGGTTTAATGTAAGTATAAAATTAGTGATGCATTGGTCATTGTGATAAAGCCGACACACTATCTAATAATAAATATCTCATCGTCATGACTTTTTCAGAGGGTGACATCTAGCAGCGAAGATACGAGTGCCGAGATGCATATCGAACATAATGGTGTGCAAGCGAGACTTCACCCTCATACGAACCCCGTTTACCAGCCCGTTTCCGTATCGGTAAGAACAGTTACATATGCAATACATTTCTTTCTTAATCCACACCCTAACCCACAACATCGGTCTCCGAAAACGCAAGCAACGACAATTTCGATACGTCAAGAAGGCAAGAAGGCGTTTCGCAAACAAACTTATGATATTCTTAGGTTATCTGTTTAAAGTACTCATATATTCGGTTGCTTTACTCGTTCCACATTCATACTAAAGTTGTCCCTTTTACAAACCGCATTGAATTGGCACTTGTGGTAACGAAAATTTTGACGCCGTCGTCATTCTCCATCAGTTACACGTATTTCTATCACATCCATTTCTGACACCTTCCTATCATTGCCGTCCAATCTTCGCACCCTGTTTTCAGGTGTCTAGCAGCACTAAGCTGAATTTCAGTCGATACAACACGCTCGAAGCCATTGCGGTGGGACTCGCCGCATTGGCCAAAGGGGCCTTCTCCTCAATCGACAAAGGTGGCGTTTGGCAAGCCGACGCTTTGGACGACATCATCCAAGCCGGAAAAACATTATTCAACGACACTGTTCTCCTGACACGGCAGTTGGCTGGCCAAACGGGCCGCGATGACCTGACGGAGTCGCAACTCGACGAGATGCTCGGTCAGCTCGACGATCAGATGGAACTAGTCCAGTTCAACTGTCGCGTGATCAGCACGTCACGCGAAGTCAGCCAATGGCGCGGGCTGAAACGTCGGCAAATCGTGCAACTTGATGAGTCGACGTTCGAGCAAGCTATCACGGAGTTTTTCCTCTCTTCAAAGACGGCTCTAGTCGTCGCGAAAGGAACGGTACTCGCCTTATGCGACGGCGACGTACGGAACGCTGTCGAGGTGGCGGCCGATCACTGTCTGATCTCGCATTCGCACGTCAGTGTGTCCGATGTAGTGGGCATGGTGTTCAGAATTTTTCAAGGAGCGGCTATCCTGCACGTGTTCGATGAGTCCCCCAGGGCGGATCTCATTCCGCGCCCGATTGATCAGATCGAGGTGCAGGCGTGGTCGGAGAGTGAGCAGTGCGCGTACCACGACGCAATCTGGAGTCTGCTCAAAGATCAGGGACGGCTAAAACGGCGGAAAACGGCTGGTAAAAAGCACGAATCAGAAGAGCATCGGGCCTGGCAGCGGGTACTGCTACAAGAGCTCAATATGACACGAGAGGAACGACTGGACGCAGTTAATGAGAATCCCTGGACGATCGCAGCTCGCCAATTG
>MNPL01014681.1:1278-18426 GCA_002081605.1 Tropilaelaps mercedesae | reverse complement strand
TATATATATATATATGTATATATATATGTATATATATGTATACGAGAGCCGACCCGGACGGACGCTGCTACCAGCCAATCCCAGCGCCCAAGTCCAGCTAGGCACTGTACGTTAGAGCAGTAACAACAGCGGCCGAATGGAGCAAGAGTTGGAACGAAGCGGTGCTCACTGCGTACCGTGAGCGACCAGCACAGCCACCAGCGGTGGTGGCAGCAGCAACGAACGCTATCATCGTCAGAGGGTTGCTCCGTTGCTTGTACTTCTCGAGTAGTTACCGCCGCTTTTTGTTGTTGTTATGGTCGATGTTTCTGCCTACCGGTGCTCCCTCCCTTTTGCTTCCTTCTGCTACTTCTGCCAGTGAGCTGCTTCTGCTGTTGCGTCTGTTCCACGAATTGCCAATTACGGTCTCGACGACTCTCTTCGGCTGGGGCTACAGCAGCTACCGCTGTAGTGGCAGAAATGGCGACTGTCCGCTAGAGCGCTCGTTCCCGAGCGATGCTGCTTTTGCCTCCGCTATGCCTCCGTCGCCGCCTCCGCCGCCATGTTCAGCCTCAAGTGTCGTCAAGGTTGTCGACGACGTCGCCATAGCCGCAACGGCATCGTCCACGGTACCTAGATTGTTCTTGCTATTATGCACACAATACTGGGTCTACTACTACTGCTGGTACCACGCCGCCACCGCCGCCGCCACCGCCACCAGAACCGCCAGCACCAGCACTAATATCACTACAATTTCCAGGACTGACCGAAACTGTCGCCATTGTCATCGTCACCAACAACAACCGAAGTGCAACCAAACCGCGATTATGATCCCTTCTCCCCCATCGTCACATAGAATTCATCGTCCGACACCTCATTTCTATGAAATCATGCCTTCACTTGAACGAACACTGCTCGGCTGACGACTAATGTTTCCGCTGCTGCCTCTGACGCTTCTGTTTCGCTGCCGCCGTCTAATGACAATTAGAATCTGGCGGAATTGGCCAAACCGCACGCGACAAACACGACAACCATCTTGGCTGGACAGGGCTCTAGAGCGACAGACGCTCGTGTAGTCTGATTATAAACAGTGAATTGTCGCCACTGTGTCGCGGCTGCTGTCGCCGCTAGCGCCATCCAGCAGTGGCCATCTTTAAAAAAATGCCTCAAACATTTCGTCGAAGTGCTGCGCGACGTTCATCGAGGAACGGGACGATAGTAGTCGGCAGACGATTTTCTTTGACGACTGGTGGACTCCGTCATTATAATGAGCACAGCTAATTTGGACATAGCGACTACGAACGGTCCACATCGCTAGGCCAAGCCAGGCCCATCGCACCGGACCATGTGAGCAAGCGCGTCGTCAAATTCTCACCAGCGCAATGAAAGTATTAGCAACGTTATCGTCGTTGCCAATCTTTCTTCTTCTTCTTCTTGTCGTCGTGTAGATCAGTTATTAGGCCTCCAGTAGAGATGATGCAGCTGTTCCGCTTTATTGAGCTTAGGTTGATATCATTTTTCTTTTAAATTCTTCATCTACTTGGTCGGCTCACATGCGGCTCGGTGCTTATGGCGTGTCTGTGATTTGAATTCGACGAACACACATTTAATTCGTGTATATTTTTACACGTAGAACTTGACTTGGTGTATTGTCTTATGATTGGAATAATAATCGAAAAAGAGCCGCTCTGCCCTCGTTGAGCCACTCAGCATCCGTTTTTTGTCTCCGTGATCATCATTGTTATATCGCCATTCATTCATTCATTCATTCATTCATTCATTCATCCATCCATCCATCCATCCAGTGGCTGCAGCTTCGTTAACGGGGCCGGGCTAGCAGAAAGTTACTGTCGTCTCCGGTTGACCGTTTTTATTATCAACCAATCGCTTCATTCACACACACACACACACACACACACACAGATATATATAGTCGTATACATGTACATATATATAATCGCAATAATTATGATCAAAATGAAAAAACAGATAACGAAGCCAGATTGAAGGAATTCACAGACAGCGCCGAATAAACGACACCGAATGATAGCAACAGTTTCGTTAAAGTAATAGAAAACTGACACTTTTCACTTGACATTTTTCATATAATCACGTCATTAAAATGGTGTCTGATCGTAAGCGTACGCAGGAGATGAGGCGCTCCGCTGAAATAGGCGTTGCCAGCGCACCTTTCTTGCTACCTATTCAGTTATGCATCAACACCAATTCTACCTACTAAATTCCTACTGTAGATTCTATCTAGAACATTTCTAGATAAAATTTCTACCTAGCACCCAAGTGAAGGTTGAAAATGTGGTTTAAGCCTGCCTCAGGTCTCCCACCTGCATTCATGTCCACTCCCCTGCGGACGAGCGAAAACATCAGCCAAAACGAGTAGCCTAGACTAGGCATACAGCCGAGCCAGAAAAAAAGGTCGTTTAATATCCTGAATATATTAGACGACTGTGTTCGCCGTGGCTGTTTTCTGCCATTACGCGTCGCACATTACTTTTATGCACTGCCCTTTTCCATAGTCACGGCAGGAGGGTGTGTGCAGCACAAAAGCCGAAGAAGGAGTGTTTGTGTTGACAACTCACACACTCTAGTCGCCCAACAAAACAGACCCCATTGCCACATTTCGGCCCGGAGAGGCTCTGGCGGACAAAGTTCTGAAGAGGCTCTTGCCTTTCTTCTTTGTCTCCTTCGCAGTGACTGTCCGTCACTTCGGTCCCCGTGCTAAGAAGGCCGTGCCACAAGGGTGTGTGTGTGTGTGTGTGTGTGTGTGTGTGTGTGCCAGACTCTGTCGTACAGCTGCCGTATGAAGATGCTGTGGAGTAAGCATTACATCGTTGCCCAAACTCTCGAGCCAGCCGAAGCCAGTCAGTCAGAGACCCAACAGCCATGGAGGCGTTTTCTGCATACACAGCGAGCGAGAGAAAAACGCAGAGAGAGAGAAAGCAAAATGAACGAGAGAATGTGTGAGTGAGACCGTTTGCTTTGAGGACGCTGCTTGCATAGGAACACTGCAACATAGCCCCTTGCCCGTAAGTACTTTGCGCGAAACGCCCCCAACGGCTGGACGTGTTAGTGTGTCACATGGACGCCACGGCGGACCATCGAGGTGCGAGAATGCTCAAGGTGGCGGGCGGGCGGGCGGTCGGGCGGACAGAGAGAGTACGTGCACAAACGAAAATACACCAGCTGCTCTCGCTCGCTCTCTGTCTCGCGTGCGTGCGTGCGTGCGTGCGCGCGCGCGCACGCTCTTTTTCTGCCCCTTCTCTGGACGTAGCCGGAGCAGCCAATTGCTTCCTTTGTCTGTCTGGGTACGGCTGGACCTGCTCCTCGGCATTGTCGGCCTTAGTCGACCCACCTGATCGAGCCTGCTCCGGCTGACGCCAGCAAACGGCCAAACAAAACAGGCGCCACTCGTGCTTGGACTCCCCACTCGTTCCCTGACAAAGTAGTGGAGAGTTTTCCGGTGACTGTCGGGTGTGCGAACCAATTCGGCCATTGCTTCGTTTTTGCCCTTGCCCTTCGGCCACAATTAAGCAGTTAGCGTTAACGTTGGAACTCGAGAGGGGAGGTTCGCTCCGGCTCGCTGCCCTTTATATCGTTCCTAGCCAATAAGAGGACGCCACCACCGCTCTCTGACAGGAAGACCCCCCCGCCAGCGACGAACAGATCATGCCAACCGAGCCAACCTGCAGAATGTTGTACTCTGCGTTCTTTCTCAGGACCTCCATACACTCTGTCGTTCTCGATCTCTCGCGCGTTCTCTCTAGAGCACCAGCACACTCTAATGGCATCCTGCAGGGTGCAGATCAAAGGTGACCCGTTTACCCGTTCGGTCTTTGCCTCTCTACATCTGCCGTCGTTCTACCTTTAAGAGAGATAGAGGGGACGCTGCGTGGGGGGCGGGAAGAGGGGGCCTCTGATTACCAACATTGTTGAGAGAAGATGCGTGGCTCTATTCTCTTCTCGTGTCTAGGTGGGCCCGTTTCCATAGCCCCCCCCGCCCGCCTGCCCGTCCGCCTATATCCCCAGCGCCCACTTCTGTTCTTTCATCTGGCTCTTCCCACCCGTCGTGGCCGTTTCCAAGCAGCCTTTCTACCAAGCACATCCAAGTCGACGAAAACTCTACCGACCGCCGCCGCCGCCGACGCTCCCCCTGTGCACGCTCAAGCATCGACCACGAGCAGCTTCAAGATTAGTAGTAGTCGTCGTCGATCAAAACTCCTAAATAACGCTTAGCGGCCCCCACGGCGCACGTTTCGTCACGACGGGTCGCAGTTGGCCTGGGGAGTTGGGCATCTATCCCGGCGCTCGATCGAGTGTTCCCTCGTTCCCTCGTCAGGAGACTGTTGTGCGATTCTGACGGCCGAACCTGCACCGTCATGGACGTCGTCGGCACACGCGGCCTGGTCATTCTAGAAGGTGCAAGAAATGCGTGCAAGAATATGGTCATTCTAGCGTCGAAATGACGGCTCGATAACTAAAAACCTCTCCGTTTGACGCCCGCCGCCACGAAATGGGTGGCGAAACGGACGTTCTCGACGGACGGACGGATGAAGTAAAATGAATGCTCGTTCGCCTCATGCCGGAGCAGGATCATGAATGGACGACAGCCACGCACGTGGCAACGCCTATCGGCGTGCTTCGGTCGTTATACTATGGCCTTTTCGGCTACACTGTTCAGGACAGCAGTGGCTGAGCACGCGAGATATAGGAAGCGAAATCTGGCCCGGGTGGCCTAATGAATCTTTGGTTTTTGTGCACTTCCTCTCTCCTTTCGCCCGCCCCGACGATCTTGGCGTGTGTGCGTGGCCCTGGTAGGACGTCATGGCCTGTGAGGCCTGCCAATCGCCTTCCCTCTCATCAAGCGCAAACTGGCCGGTGCCAAGCGCCATGGCCACGCACGGGCCGGACCGGGCCGCCAACTACTGGCCAAGAAGGACGCGGTGAAACAGATCAACTAACTCCTCCATCTTTGACACTAACGACCATATTTAACGGCAGACGCGCCGGCAGAACCCACGAACGCACAAGCGAATCGGATCATCTATGTCGGCGGCGGCGGCGGCGGCGGCGGCGGCGGTGGCGGCGGCTGCTTCGGGCGCCAGCCAGCCAAGCACCCTCAATTTCCTCTGTCCGTATCCAAAAGCGGCCGTCGTCGACTGGAGAGTGACATGACCCTTCTATGAAAGACGATCTGAGTTCAGATTTCTAGGTACCGTAGAACGTCGCTAATCACCTCGTCGAGAGCCTGTAAATATCATCAGGTTGAGCTTCTCCATTACGACACTAACCGAAAAGGCGACTGTTCCTGGTGTCCCTCTCTCTGGAGATCGGCCCAGCAAGTGCTCGCAGGAGTGTTTTCGTCCCGCTAAGGGATGGGAAAAGGCTTGACATGAACACAATAACAATGGATCGTTCGAGTTGTGCGTTGGTTGCTGCATCGTTTGCCACTGGAAACGGAGGATTCCGCCATGGAAAAGCGGGATCGTAGAGAGCAGCGAAGATATAGATCAGATCCATCTCCACTCGTTCGATTCAAAGGCCCTATCCTCAATGGCTACAGCTGAGAATGCTCTTTCTCTATTTCGATATCAGCACAGCGACGCGGACCGTCTGTGCCTAGACCGTCCCCAGTAGAGGTTGCATTATGAAAGCGAGCAGCCTAAAACGTCTCTAGGTCGTTCTCTCTTCGATGCCGCTTGCTCGAAAACTTCATTCCAGCAGACATTTCCCTCCGCAACGTCCCCGATGCCGACGGTGTGCGCGTATGTGCTCCTGCTTGCGCACAAGAAACATGAACTCTCCTCCTACTCCTCATCCTCCTCCCCCCGTTCGACCCGCGCTCTGCTGATGGCACCAGCGCTGCCTTCCTGTCCTCTGTTTAGTTCAGTGCACTTTGCAAAATTTAATCTAGCAAAAAACTCGTCCCAACTATAGCCTAAGCAGGACGCCCTGAGAAAACCTGCTCTTGCCTTACGGGCATCGGATCATGAGATCTGACTCGCTCTCCCAATGTGTGGCCTCGTACGGACCCGCGGGGAGCCATCAGTCCGTTTGCCATTGCCATGTGTTCGTCGGCAGAACGCGTCGCAAGGCGTCAACATCCACCAGCCACCGTTGCACAGCGCAACGGAACGCTTCACGCAGGCCCTGGCAATACAATTTTTAGCAGCAACATCGGCATTGGTAGACGGGACGGGCGACTACCCCGCATGTTTGGCAAACGATACCAGAAATGGGTTCAGCAGTCAGTTTTATTGGTCCTTTTGTTCTTCACAGACGAATATTACATACGCGCGCAGGGCTACCACGCCTATGGTCTCTGTGATCAGACCCGATTGCGAAGCGTACACACACACACACACACACACACACACACACACACCGCAACGAACGCGATGTTCTTGTTTGCCTCGTAGCGCTCGAGGGCGCTTTGGAATCTGAAAATAAGAACTTGAAAAAAAAGCCCCACTCTTTCCGCCCGTAGCCGCGCAAAGAAAAGAGGCAAAAGGATAAACAGGACGAACAAGAAGCTTGCGCGATGGCGAGATTGAGGTCGGCGTCGGAGCAGGTAAGAAGATCGCGGCAAACGCGGCACCAGAAGAAGCAGACGCTGCGGCCGCCGCAGTCGTCGTTTTCATCGTTGTCGTTGTTCTGATAGCCGTGGCTGTCTGTGCACGAAAACGAGCAAAGAAACTGGCTACTGAAGCACACGCACAAGCAGCCTGAACAGCCCCGAGTCCGAACGAGAAACACGAAATTAACTCGTGCACCGACCGCAGGAAAAACTCTAAACGCCACGACCAGAAACGGACATGGAACGAATAGGACGACAGAACAAACCCCACAAGGAGTGAAGGAACCCGAAGACTCCAGCAGTTATAACAACTGTAGGACGAGTAGTAGTAGTAGTCGCTTGATTGAACCGCAGGATATTTGACACACACACACACACACACACACACATATACACACACAGAGAGAGAGGGCGCGAGCGGGTGAGAGAGCGAGAGAGAGAGAGGGAACGAATCAGCACCACATAACTCGCTCATATATCTTGTGCTTTTTTTTAGCATTTGCTTTTATAGTCGAGTCTCGACGAATTTCAACTCGAACGATGTCCTCCGAGACATGAAAATCTTTAAAAAAAAAAACAAAAGACAATGTTGCTGGTTGAGTCGCGCTGTTGTTTGTTCAAAACGCGCATGCTACCGAGTGTAGGTATTGTCCTATTCTATTGTTGATATTATATATTTGTCCGTCTTTAGCAGCGAGTAGTTTGCTTTTGGGAGAGGAACAGAGACAGACTCACTCAGCGGAATCTCGACGGAACAGGCGGCCAAAAAGGTTGACGTGATCATAACTCGCGGATCTATTCAGTGATAAACGCCACTCGACTCTAAGGTCGCTGCACAGTCGTAATCGTCGCAGCTGATAGAAACTGCCGCATGCCCCTGGCGACCTTGAGATCGTGAGCTGTGTCACACTCAGATTCGGCCCTCAACGTTCGTTGATCTGTGAAGTTTATCTGCGAAGTGGCAGCGCCGGTTCTAGCGGATGGCCAATCTCTTCATAAGCCCTCCTTAATAATTAATATGAAGTGGGGAGATGGCGGCTTCGTGTGTGTGGGCAAAGGCGTGTGTCGTCTTCGTGGTCTAAGCTCGAGTGCACACGCCACCCGGCCATTATCGCCCGTCCCCCAGACACGCATAAACGACTAAAATCAGACTCTATTTGCCAAGAACGTTATCTTTACGCCGTTCGTTGGCTCATCCTGACCGCTTACACCTTTATGAATCTACGGGGGTGACGGGGTGGTGGTGGTGGTGGGTTGTTGAGCAGACTGCAGTCTAAAAAGGCCCTCAGTGACCCACCGGCCAGCCGCCCGCCGGCACCTCGGCTGGCTGGCGGTGTAACTTCTTTTTTCTGCTGGGTTGTCTTTATACGCTTCAATCGTGCGCCGGCCTCACCATTCGTTCTGTCGGGAGCCACCGAATCTTCATATCTTCATTTCTCGTCCGTGCGCGTTCCGAGCTAGCGTGGAGTTTTCCTTGCCGCACTTCGTCTTGAGTTATTGCCCTCCCATTTCGCCATTTTTTTTTGTTGCCATTTTCGTCAAAGCCTACATATGCGACGTGAACGGTAAAGCCATGGACAACTTCTTCGTCTCTCTGTGCATCTCTCTCATTCGCGGACGTAAAACTGTCCCACAACTCAAAACGCGGTAGAGTTAGGCAGGCCCACGACGGTGGCGTATTCGCTGTAGCAGCGAACATGTAAAAGGTCTCCAAGCGGCCGAGGGAGGTGGCCGAAGGAGGTGGCCGAAGGAGGTGGCCGAAGGTGGCAGTTACTCCTGTTGTACGACGCGCCCAACCTGTCTGTCTAGACGCCGCCTGTGGCTGACGGAGACGCGAGAGCACACGTCAGCAACAGAATACGAAGAACAACAACACGAGCCCCGCACAAATTTCACAGCGCGCCAACCAAGTTAGAGGAAAAAACAACAAAAAAAAAAAAAAGAACGACACAAAGAAACGTACAACAGAAGCCGAAGGGCCATGAAGTAAAGACGCGACTCATCACTAAAACATGTAGCACCTACGCAGCAGCGAGCCTTCTATGCACAATGGCCGACTTGATGGCCAGGCTGGCTGATGGCGTTCGAATGCGTCCGTCTGATGTTTGTATTATTGTCTTGCTAGAAGATTTCAACTTAGCGTGTCCGTTACTTTGTCCGCCACCTCCATCAGCAACGGTGCACTAACCAACGAAGAACGTGAACCAATCGAGTGTTATTTGTGTTACTCTAACGTTTGTGGAGTGAGCTAGCTAACTAGCTAACTAGCTGGCTATCTCACTAGCCGGCTAGCTGGCTAGCTAGTAATTAGAATAAATATCAACTTTGCTCAACGAGCCTCGTGGAAACGCGGTTGTTTATACGCGAGTGTCCACCACACGAATGGAGGGATCGTCCAAGTGGTGCTTATCTTAACTGCCAGCTACTAAAAACGAGTAGTCTTTCTTTTGCGACTGTTGTTATCTCTGCTGGAACGTCCGGACGACGTATGCGTACGCGTACGCGTCGTTGTCGATACAAAACAACGAATACGAGATCGTTCACTAGTGGCGCCGACGCTGGTGCGACGCAAGCACAACAGCGCCCTAGCTCACGCTCGTTGTTCGAAGCTTCGACATTCAAGCGTATTTTCAGCCACCATCGAACTCGGATATCGCTTACACGTCGAACGAATGAGTCGATTTGTACATTCACCAAAGCCGACCTATGGTTCGCCGAACAATAGTCTTCGAGATGCGTTCTTTAAGTTCGCCACCAATCTAGAAGGGTGACCAGCAAGGTCCATCGACGGATGGACTGGCGTAGCGAGACGACACAAGAACCAGGCGTCAGCAGAAGCTAAGCTGCACCCTCTTTGTTAGGTAGCCTCGAACGTTTCTCGCATAGACAGACGGTGTCGCGTCGCGTGAGCAGTCATCGGCCCCACACAGTTACACACGCAAACATCCTTTAATATTCCTCTGTTCTTCCACGTTTTGGCTGAGATCACCCCTCAACTTTCGACAGTCACGATGATTATCATGGTAATAACCGTGATGGCGCTGCTGATAACCACGACGCCGTGTTTCTGCTCCCAGACGACACGAACACAACTACAGACAGACGGACGGACGGACGGACGGAAGGAAGGAAGGAAGGAAGGGAACAAGATCGGTCAGCGGCGTGCGTCGACGTCCCAGCCTGCGTACGTGTCCCAAATGCATCCTCTCTTTCGTGACCCTCTTGGCCATTTCTACTCGACGCCCGGCCAGCCCAATTCCCGCAGCACCATACACATAACGCGTCACACAACATCACTGAATACGGCACAGCATCATCGACCTAGGGTATCGTCATGACCGTTAGCTCGGCCGCCCGGCCGTCACGTCGTTAGCAGCGTAACCGACAGGACAATCACAACTGGCGAATGTCTGTCAGGACCGTCTTGACAACGCAGGCCACTACTTAGACAAGCAGCATAGACTAACGACAGGCATTGCAGGCTCTATCCGACATGGCACAGACAGCGACCTAAGCGATTCAGGCATACAGGACATACACATACATACATATATGTCCGATACGTTTATGTCGGTTCTCGAAGAGACACGAATGCCGATCTGGAGTGTGGCTCAACATGGAAAGTTGTTATTGTTTGGCGTCTGGACATGCATCGTTCACCGCTCAAACGCGTGCACGGTCGCAATTGTCGCGCGTTCCTCTTCTTTGTTTCTACGTTGAGCGGTGAACACTGGAACTGTTTGGAACGAGCGTCACTGAATTCGCGCGTTTCTCCTATTCACTCCCGGTTCCACCTAGTTTCAGACGCACAGAGATAAACTTTTCTTCGTGCACGTTACCGTGCCCGTGCAGTGCTATCGCATACATTTATGGTGGGTAGATACGCAAGCAGATCACGCTTGATTCACCCCCTTGGCAGTGGGTCGGGTTGGCCTAGGTAGACGTTTCCTCTTTCTTTGGCGTTTTCTCTGCCGAGGAGCTCTTTGGCGGCTTTCTAAAGTAACCGTCAAACGCTCGAGGTGGCTGCCGACGTCCGTATTAAAATTAGTCTTCGGACCATTGTGACGATGACGATAATGACGACGACGACGATGATCACCTTTACATCTCTGTCGTCCTATATCGGGGAAGAACGAAGAACCTACCTACGTTCTCTCTACCGTTTCGAGGACTTTATAAGCCTTAGATCGATTGCAACACCACCTTCAGTGGCCTTCAGTGGCCTTCAGTTTCGTCGAACATGTACGCCTATTGATGACCGTTCCCAACGTGCATGCACCCAGCTCAGCCTATTAGTTTGTGTTTGCGAAGTCGTCTATGCCTGCGCTCTACAGCTATGACCTCGTCTGCAAGGAATTTCTTCATCTGTGTTACGGTGTAGCCGAATGTAATATAATGCTAGATACTTCGCAATTTCAGCGGCATAAACAACGACGAAAGCCGACAACAGGTGCTGTGTCGGCCGTGTCATCAGTGCCGGGAGGAGACTAATTTGCCCTTACGAGAGTACCTAGCACTCATCAACATCGAATAGTAGCAGCTTCACGGCGGCCTCACTATGAGTGGCGGTCATTTTGTGCCTGACTTGTGTGCGTATGACTCGGTGTCGCAGTGGCGATATGTCGCCGCGTTGCTGTCGTAGTCCAATGTCAAGCGTTGTTGTGTGACACGAGAACCTGTCCGTGTTTCAGTGTTCCGCAGTGGACTTCATCATCGTCGCCCTCCTCATGTTATTATATTATTATTTCTTCTCGAAACGGCGGGCGCCAGACCAAACCCATCTTGATGGTTATGTCGTGTCCCATTCTCGACTTTCCGTTGATTAGCTACAGTATTCCCCCTTCCCTCGTGCCTTCCACCTTTCGGCTATGCCGTTGCGTCTATCGGCTGGCCGTCAGAGGCGGGTCACCGCCGCAGTAGCGCAGCAGAAGCGGTAAACCCGGTAAAGTGGCCAAAGTGCCTATAATATAGCCAACTGAAGGTAGTTGCTTTGCTCTTGTTGCTCCTTCTGATGATGATGATGATGCTAGCCGAACTGGTTGGTGGTGGTGGTGGTGGCGACTGAGCTGCTGCTGCTGCCGCCGCCGCCGCCGCCACCATAAAGGCATCCTGCCATCTTGCTTTCCGTGGTCTATAATTAATTCCTATTACACATAAGCACTGGTAGTTTTATGGCAGGAACGCCCTGACGACGTTCTTGTCGATGGCGTTGTTAGTGTCACTGTGGGCGCCCTGGTCGGCGACCAGCTGGCCTTGCGACTCCTGTAGATGACGACGTCCGTCTGTCCCCAAGGTACCCCAATGCAATGCTGTCGTCGAGCTCGATGGCCATGTAGAAATACAAGCATCGAAGAAAAGCAACCATTTCTACTCATGCAATGCTACTCAAAACAGCTCAGATACACAAACATACGACTGATACTACACTAACTATCGTAAAATATGTCCTCCATTCTCGTGTTGCCCCTGGAGGCCGACGCAGAGGCAAACGGAACAGCCGAAACTGAGACTCATCAGTTACAGCGAAGAAATAAATGTACAGTGGCCGCACTAAGAGATGCCCCTCTACCTGCTACCTGTCGTGGCCTAGAGTCCGGAGGGACACTGAACGCACGGAACAAATCCTCCGTCGTATACAGAGGCTTGCCATGCCTACATTCTTACGACTGAGAGCGGCAGAGCGCTAACATTTCCTCTACGATTCGTGGTCTTAGCAACGGCAGACTTTCTGTTTGTCATTATGGGATGCTTCTGCGAAACAACGCTACCAGCATTCGTTCATCCGGATGTAGTGAATACCGCTGTTGCTTTCTTACGTTGCACTACCCTCCCGTAGGTTTCCTCAGTTGGCACCCAGGTTCCGTCTGCACCCAATACCTAGCGCCACTGAAGACATTGGGGAATTGTCAGAAGGACTTTGCCTCAAGCAGCACCAGCGAAGTTGTTTGTCGGATATGTGCTCGCTATGAGGGTTGGGCACGACGCAATGTTCTTCGCGGTATGCAGTCTGCGAACAAGTCCTCTGTCCCCGCATTATCCCTCCACATTCTCGATCCGGCTGGCAGAAGTCTAGCCATAGCATGGCAACTGGAGAACTTCCGCGTAATATATTGCGGTTTCCTGTGTAGTCGGGTATTGCTATTTCATCTGTATTAGACATCCTACGAAGCCTGTAACAGATCCAGTTTCTACCCGGCAGCAGCAGCAATGCGAGATTGCAGTGAAGAGTTACAAACACTGCAAAATACACGACAAGCGTAATGCCTATGTCAAAGTCTACGTTCCCCGAGCGTCTGGCATTACCAAAGCCTAAAGAAGGTTGTATGTGTCGTTGTTGTCGCCTTGTGCGAAAGCTGCCGCCGCCGCCGCCGCCGCCGTCGTTGCCGCCAGTTTTTTTTCTTCCACTTCGGTACGCTGTACCTAGACTCCTCCATCCTATAGGCCGACTGCTTCACTGCAATTTGACATTCTGTTCTGCTCTTGGGAGGTGGTGGCATTTTGGTGAGCGTCACCACAGCATAGCCATAGGAGCGAGATTGACTCAGAGTAGGTAAGCTTGAATTATGACGGAAACATTCGTTCCGCACGCGGTTTCGGCATAATATTGACGTACATATTATATACTACCACTTGAACGATTTATAGCTGAATATTTTTCGTCCCTAACAGACAACCCTCACTGATTCGGCTGACACGACGCTAATAACCATAGCTGCGTTGTAAATTCAATCGACGACGTCGAAAGCTGCAAATGCATTTGATTATCATAACAACAATGAGAACACTACTTACCGCAAAAGTCGCGATATTCCTATCCGTTGCAAATCATATTACGTATCCGTGCTGACCGCCATATACATCCACACTGAATGGACTTTCGAACAGTAAAATGATATCCAAAGCCGATTAAATGAGATGTTATTATGATACACGATCACCTGTGGTTAATACCGTATTCATTTACCGAACAACCCCATTCACATCGGCCGTACCCGACCGCTTTAATCCGCAGCTTAGCAACAACGAGAACGGCAACAAGAACAACAACAAGAACAACAACAACAGCAGCACCGGTAGCGAAGGAAAGGAATCACAATCACTTTATCTCGGCTATATCCGTTCGAACGTACGTAATCAGTTGACCTAGACACGAATCTTATCCGAGCGTTTCTCCGGGTGTTTTTTTTCTTTAAACAAGTTTCTGTAAACGTTATGGAAGGAAAGCCCAAAACGCACGAGAGCGTTATGTTTCGTGCGCTTTCGTGATTTCAACTCCAACCAATGACTATCTCCTATCGGGTAACTAACTGCCCTTTCTGAACAGCTCAGCAACAAGCACAGCAAATCTCAACGACTCTGCAGCGCGCTAAACGCGCCGTCACCCGATTACTGTGCTCTGAGAATACGCAGCACACCAACGACCACTTCGTCCGATGCTTTCCTTAGACTTTCTGATCACATCCACAGCTTCGGCCCGTTCTGGCGGTCCTGACGTCACTGCACACCCTCTCCCATTCATCGGGGGTACCAACAGCAGCAGGAGCAGCAACAACAACAACAACGGCATCATCATCATCATCCATCAACAACAAAGATCCCGCGATCACCCTACTGAGCCTTTCCGTTTGCTGTTGGGTTCACTCAGATATTCTGCTCCATCTATCCTAGCTGTACATCGTTCGCCAAAAACGCTATGTACTTCTCGTCTCTAGGACGGACCCAAGCCGACCTTCTATCGGGCGTCACCTTAAACTTCGTTCTCGCCTTGCTTCGTTTTCTGAAGGGACCGCGCAGACGCATCTCTCTTGTTCTCTCTCTTTTTCGTTTGGTCTTTGTAGCCAGGCAGCCAAGCAAGTTGATCTGTTGTCGTCCGCTCTTCTGTATCTACTCTCTGTCTCTCTATCTGTTCTTCTGTATGGGGTTCCTTAGTTTGCCGCTCGACTGTTCTCGTTTGTCCGCTTGGTCCTACCGCCTCTGCCCCCGTTTTGTGCGTTTCTTGAACCTCCATGAAGACAGACTTCTTTTTCGTCTTCCTTTCTTCTTCTACGTCCCCCCAAATTATAGCAAACCTCTCGGTTTGTTCGTGGGTAGCACCGAGAGAAGCGTCATCGTCATCCGATGGAGCAGCACTGGTTTAGCGTTCGAGCAATTTCACTTTGACTATGTCGATAGAGAGATAAAAAGCAACAGAGAGAACGACAGCAACGAATACGCGACAACAACCGTGAAAATGTTGTGATGGTATTGCAGTGACGCCAGACCAACTAAATGACCTGCTGGCAATGCTGGGTGGTAAAATATCTAAACAACTGTCGAGTCGAACAAAGCACGCCCAGTGAAGGGCCAAACATGTTTAATGAGAACAGATTCGTTGATCGACAACAACTTTGCATGGGTTTTTCTTTGTCTCATTTGCTGCTTTTATTGTTCTCAACATCATCTTGTATATACAATGCGTAACTGAGCCAAGCGATAACGTTCTGCTCTGCCAGGAGGAGCTGGCCTTTAGGGGCCGCCGCCGCCGCCGCCTCAAATCGGAGTGTCCTGAGCACATAAAGTTGGCATCTGAGATTTTTGCGGCCATTCTCTCTAACAAACGGTATGAGTTATGGCCGCACCGGGTCTCATATGTTGTTCTGCTACACCTGCCCCTATACTCCAACTGCCGGTTGCCTCGGGTCGAATGTACATTCAGATCCATTCGACGAAGGTGGATACGCTCTGATAGGGCGATGCTGCTGCTGCTGGTGGCCATTGAGGTGCGAGTCTTATCAAGATCGGATAATCTCAGTTGAAATTTATAACATAACTTTATTGAGCTTGCTTTCGACGCGATAGCTGCCACTTCGGCCTGCAGGAGCTCGCCAGGTCGCTGTGTCGGGCAAAATATATGCGATGATATTGTCGAAGTGGTGCAGCAATAAACTCTCATCTCTATTGTGAGACTGCGGACCCCTGTACACCAGCAGCACCATGACACAAGGTACATATTCCGAAATAACATTTCAGTATACAAGTGTAAGGCTGTCATGAGTGCGTTGCTTGAAGGAGCCGTTTTCTAATTCCTCTACTACTATTACTACTGCTGCTGTTGCTGCTGCTGCTGCTGTTGCTGCTGCTGCCACGCATCGTTAACGATCACAGAACACGCAATTCTTATTATGTCACATACGATTTTACTACACGAACAATAGTAAAAGTTTATGTCGGGCTCATATTACCTGACAGCCAAATTCACTTGCTTGGAAAGCGAGTGTAAACATAGATCGCCATTACAGAGAACGATCTCCAATTTAGCCAGTTTCATTACAGGCCGTCCGACGACTACATCGGACTAAGCGTGTAGATCGGAAGGCAGAACTCTCGCTATTCCTAGAGTCAGATAACTACGACATCAGATCTCGTAGGTCATCTGATGGCTAACCGATGTCTTCCTCGAAGACCGGCCGCGGTCTCGGACACCAACTATCAAGGTCCTATTACTACAGAACGAATCAACAACATGAAAGGACCATTACTCGGAACTGAAGTGCTTTTTCTCACATTCTCGGCTAAATCGCCATCCCCCAACCGCAGAGGCGGTAGCAGACCGGTGGTTTTTCGTCAAGAAACTTGAACTAATGGTCAAGCCTGGACCTGCTAGCCAATGTCTTTGCAAAATGTCTGCTTTTCCGCAATCTCATTTGGCTGAACGATCTCTAAAGGCTCAACGGTCACTCACTCGGAAATCGCTCGCGTCGAAACCTCGCGTCATATCTTCGTCCCTTATGAAGAACATGCACACATCTTTATGCGACAGAGCTTCTAAATAGTCCTAGAACCTGTTCAGCGAGATTCGTCCAAACGTAAAAAGTGCTACCATCTGGCAACAGCGCATCTTTCCTATACCTAGCCTAATCCATAGCGCTCTAGGGTAGCGTTTAGGTTTAGGTAATCCGCAGTTTGTTCTTGAGTTTCTGCATTTTCTGCCTCATCGACTCGAGTCCGCTAGCCAATAAATAGCTGGGCCTGATTCTCTAGGTGGACAAAGCTCGTATCAAGTGAAGTGGTCGATCGCATGGAAATAGCATCGGGCACACACGGCGGTCACACAACGGCCAAAACGACGCCCGTCCATCCATCCGTCCATTCTTGTTGTCCCGTCTCGATTCTGAGGGCTAAGTGAGTCAATCAGTCATGCGACACACAGTGAGCGTGGTTTGGCCCTTAACATGGCCAAACTCGACGTCTCCAAACGTGACGGCGACTACACAAAAACCGATCGAGTGTTGAATACTGTACGTATAGATGAATTGAAATAGCTCCCTACATGAAAATGTTATCCTACAGCAACTCACCTACTTCCAGTGTAAATGCCAACGACCATAACCGAATAGCTGAAGAAGAAAAAGCAACACCGGAAATACTTCTGAGCTTCTCTGCTATCGCCATTCGTTCCGCGTTCAGGTGATCTCTCAGGAGGGGGGTTGTGTCACAATAACGGTCTCGGAGATCGGAGAATTCTTTTGCGCCTGCCACTGGCAATCAACATTCATCTAAAATTAAATTCCTAAAGGATTAACATCGCTCCCTAACGC
>MNPL01014671.1:30862-50984 GCA_002081605.1 Tropilaelaps mercedesae | reverse complement strand
TATATATATATATATATATATATATATATATGCTGTAAAATAAACGCCACAGCTTCAGAAACGTTTGTCTGACGAAACCAAACCGACGCTGTCGTCAAACCACCGATGAAAGAAGGCGTTGTCCTAACATCGCCTAAGAACAAAACAGACTTGGCGTTTGCTTTCATTATGGCATTCGATTCTCTACGCGCGCGCGAACTGCGCCGCCTCCTAAGCAAACAGGCAGATAGAAAAAAAAAAGTTTACGCTATCAAAACATCGGCAAAATGCTACACAAACTGAGACGACTTGTCTAGTCGGAAAAGTAGATTTTCTTCTAACCCATGGCCGACCGAATATTGCGCGTAGGATGATCTACTTAGCATCTGACCAGTGGACGTCTGCTCAGAGGAAAAAAAGGAGGAGTAAAAGCCTTTTCGGTTACCCTGTATAATGTCCTGGTTATAATGCTGACGTCCTTCCCTTAACACAATTTCACGTCTTCTGCGGAACTTAGCCACCTTCCAACGATCGCGCGTCTTCACGAATCGACTTGGTAAACGTAATTTAGCGTTGCTACGGAAAATAAGATTAACTCAGTTACGTGGTTCGTTTTTGCTGATTAGTACAGCGCTAGCGTCGCCCCAGATACGTTAGTCGGGTTCAGAGGCGATCAGGCATAGTCCGACATATTCATGGGCTCCGACATATTCAATTGCGTTGCTCTGAACAAATGCTCTGAGGAGAACGCCTTCCACGTCTGAACCCACGTCCAAGGAAAGCGTTGGGACTCGGGGGAGCTGATTCGTAAAAGTAGTAAGAACAACAAACAAAAATGAATGTAGAAACAAAGTATAATTACTATCAAAATAAAAATATATCTATCAATCGGTAGCTTTTTTCGTAGTTTTTTCCTCATCAAGAACTTCACTAGCCTAGAGAAAACCTTTTGGCCCGACCACCAAATCAATAACAACCGTTGACTCAACTACTGAAGCATCCATTTAGTCGTCTGAACGAATGTCGGATCACAACCTCGGCGTCAGTGGCCGATTTAGACTATTCTCCTTTCTAATTCTGCGTTCTGATCAATATCGTCGGTCTCTAAGGTGAACGATATCATCCTACGGGTGAACGAGGTCGACCTGGTGGACGTTCCCCATCGTGTCGCTGTCGAGGCTCTCAAACGGGCCGGTAACCAGGTAGTTCTTCTCGTGAAGGTGAGTAACGACACTTCAGCACCAGCTGTTACTACGAGATAGATCCGAAAGTGACGCCGCCTAGTTCTTGGATGGATCACTGACGAAACCGTTGCTTCATCCGTTTCCGAATTTCACTGTCATTTTGGAGTTCTTTTTTGAGACCTACTCGCGGTCGCTAGGCCCTCTGCCGTGACCGACCGAAAATCGCTGTCCGATTGCCAGATAAAAAAAATATTTTTAAAATGTTTTTTTACTCGCTAATCGTCCTTATTGTGCCGTTATTGTCGTTTTCATTACACGATTGCGTGTATCCGAATATCCTGGCCCTACCGAAAAGCCAGCGAATCAAATAACAAACAAAATTCTACACTCGCAAGACTTTCGTATCGTAGCAACGTGAATGTTCTATAGCCACTGACAGTTCGTCCTGCGAATGTGACGAACAAACAAGAACCAACGTCTTCTTTAACCGTCCCCTATGTGTGTGTGTGTGTGTGTGTGTTTTCCGTGCGACGTTTCCCCCTCATCGTGGCATCATCGTGGCATCGTCGTGTCAACAGCGAGAACGAAAGGAACCGCCGGGAGTCGTCGAGATCGAACTGCAGAAAGGAACAAGGGGGCTGGGATTTAGTATTGCGGGCGGCGTGGGCAATCAGCACATCCCTGGCGATAATGGCATCTATGTCACTAAGATCATGGAGGGTGGAGCCGCACACCTCGACCGGCGCCTGCAGGTATTATTATGATTATGATTATTATTGTGTGTCGAAGTGACTTCTACTTGGGGTTTCATCGACTTAGTTCCGTAGCTCGTCAGCAGCGTCGCGTCACCACCACACACGCGCGCGCGCGATTGATTGTTGCACCGCAAATTATATTACATCCCTGGGAGATGGCACCTGCGTCGGCTGAATCCGACGGACCGACTGCTCGACGGAAAGGTTCTAGTTCCGACGACGTTCGTCCGTCTCGGTGGACGGTTTGGGGCCATCTCTGGAACATTCCGAGGAGCATTCCGAGGAGTACCAGTATTTTTCACCTTTTTAGCCGATTTCTACGTACAGACCGCTTCAAGATGGCGTCCACCGACCGCTTCGTTTCTGTGCGGCTGACTTGGATAGGCGAACGTTTAATAGGCCTGAAGTGGTCTGGGCCTTCCCCATAGCTGAGACCTGTCCAGACTCCGTTGGCCGCTCGAGGTTTTCTCCTCATCTTCACACCTTCGTTTTCTGCCTCGTCAGCCCAGTGGTTTTTCCCGCTCGACGGGCGTCCAGGTGAACGCCTATTAATCTCCTTTTGCTTCCGGATGGACGCCTCCTATCGGACTTGGCCTTCCGGGCGAAGCTTTCGCTAGCCCAAGTCCTGTCGTAGCCCATTAACGTCCCTAACTCGTCCCGCACTGTAACTCTGTAACTTTCTTGTCTGTTTACGGATCGTTGCGCTGCAGGCGATGACGACGGCGCCGAGCGAGTTCTTAGCCGGCGGCGCCCCCATTTATTCCTCGTCCTGTCTCTCTCTCTCAAGCCTTGATTTTTTGCTATATCTCGGCGTCTTCACTTCGTTAGGTTCGTACTCTTCAACTTCTCGTTGTCGTTGGTGCCGCCTTTCTAGGTTCCGAGTGAGGAGGTGGGCGTTTTTTTAGCGCACTTTTCAATAATAACCTCATTCGTGGGTCGCCCGTGACCTTGGCCACTACAGATCGATACGACTTCGTAAGAGGTCCGACGTTGCTTATCGATCAGACCAAGGACATCTTCAGCCCATTATTAATGTGACGCGTTATATCGAGCGTTCGTAGTCGACGTCGTCGCCGGAAACGAGGCGATGACGTTGACTGTCAGTTCGACGACGAGTAAAATTCACGCAGTCACCAGAACGACAAACATTTAACCTATGACGATGACGACAGCGAAAGCGACGGCGTTACCCGAAAACGTTTCAACAAACTCAGTGCTCAGGGGACGGAGCTCTCCTTCGAGAAGTGGAAGAGACGATGGAAAATGTTGAAGAAAGCCCAGGCTGAATAGAAAGCACTGGGGATGAGCAGGCCCCAGAGGGATGACAGGATAAACCCGCGATGTTCTCATCCCCAAAACCCGTCCCCCCATCCGCGCACGCCTGGGCTCGCTTGTCCCATCCAACTGCTATAAATACGCCTCCTCAGCTCCCGGCGAGGTGAAGACCGCCGAAGATCCCTATTAAAACCTTAGCCTGCGCCGCCTCCCCCGGATTTCCCTCAAGAGCCGTCGACAGACACAGGAAAACATCTCGGACGGACGGGGGTCACGTTATACGCGCGACCCTAACAGCTTACGCCGCTGTTCGTGCTGCTAAAGCTCCAGGATGGATTTTGTGCTCACTGAGTGTTACTGAAGTCAAGTACTCTCTTCTGCGGCAAGGAAAGCTCAAACAAATCACCTAACAACATGTAGCAAGATGGCGGCCAGCGACTGCGCGGAGTTCTGCTCCGTCGGACTGGGGTGGCCGATCCCAGAAGGTAGGAATTCGGTTGGGGATTTTGTGGGATGGGGCCGGTCTCGGTAATCATCCCGTCACGATTATTGGACACCGCCGCATAAATAATACCGAGCAATACCCAGCCAAAGCGTCCAGCCCCAAACGGCCATAGCGGTTCGTATGTTGTTCGTCCATCTTAAACGTCAAGTCTCGCGCTAGGGACTACGACGATGAGATAAACGCTGAGTGAAAATACCGTCGCGCGTATTTCCACTCCGATAGAACGATATTAGAGTAAGAAAAAATCTATGAACGAGGACCGGCGTGTATACACGAAAATCACCCGAGCACTATTTCTCGCTACCATCCCCCGAAAAGCAGGAACTTCCTGCCAGAGGTGGGCGCGGGAATATTGAAAAAATCCTCATGCGCGCAAGGGCCGCGTACGCCACCAATTAGCGCGCATGACCGACAAACTGTCATGTGAAAACAGGACCCCAGTTACGAAACGAACTACTACGGCGCTCTGGTCGACGTTGAGCTGGAGCGACTGAGTCGAAGCTCGCGGAGCGTAATTCTGAATGCGTATGCGTCACATTTCCGGTCATAAATCCGGGAATGTAATTATAGCCTAAGCGACGATTGGTTTGTTCAGCCAATCGTAGCGAGTTAGCATTAGAACGCTTTTGCTCGCATCGAAGAAGCCTCGTGAGAAGGTCTCGTACGTTCACACCGATTTGAACGCAGTCGTTCCGCCCAGCGTACGCGGTTCCGGTTTTCCGTCGGTCGGTCGGTCGGTCGGTCGGTCGGTCGGTCGGTCGGCCAGACAGACGCAGCTGAGCCTGGTATTCCGGTGTGTGAAGGCCCCCAGAGGAAGAAGCTCAGCTGGGTCCGTCGATTCCTCCCACGCGACATGTGCACGTCACCGACGTGTTCTTCTCACTCGTCGTTTCTCGGTCGTTTACAGGTGGGCGATAAGCTGTTGGCAGTTGGCGACGTGCAGCTGGAGCAGGTGTCGCACGAGCAGGCGGTAGCCACTCTCAAGTCGACGGGCGAGCATGTTCTACTCACCGTTGCTAAGACGTCTCACCACCTCCCGCCCCCACCGCCTGTGCCGCCCGATCTCAGCAATCGTAAGTGAGGACGTCCATCAGATGACCATACTGAGGATCACTGGTTGAAGTCAGCCACCGCCGCCGCCGCCGCCCCTCTCTCTAAAGTGAATTTAGAGGATACTGGAGTTTGTTGTTTTAGCGGTAGCAGGGGGTGACGACATAGTAGATATTTTTTCGTTGTATTCGGGGTGATTCGGGGTGGTATTCGGTCTGAAGCGCTCAGAGCAGCATCTAGGTCGAATCAGAGAACACAAAACACTACTAAAAACCTCATTCGAAAGGGCGGCGCGTTCGGCATTTTGCATGGCTGCGAAGCGCAGCGCGGCCAAATATATTCCCGTCCATGTGACGATACAGTCCAAAGAAATCCAAACCGTCTAAGACGATTTTCCTCTTTTCCGCTCCGTTGCTTTCTCGTACGGCATTCGCGTATCGGCCGCAGTCGGCGGCGTCGGCGGAGTTGACGAGCTCAGCGACACAAACGTCTCCTCAACGTCGAAAGCGGCTAGCGACGAGGCCCCGGATCCCGGAAGGTGAGCCACTAACTTGATCGGAAATAGCCCCGCCCTGGCAATGCCAGGAAGAAACGAAGCTCTCAAATTTTGTTATGTGCGAATATTTATCTAGAAGACAGGATGATCTCGTTTCGGTCGAAGACGCGATTCTGTTCCGAGAAATAATAACATGGCAGCGCAACGAATAATTGCGCTCTGCACTGCCAATGAGGACTGTTGTCGTGCTATAGCTTTTGTTTGTTTGTTTATGTTTCTCTGAAGAAGTACAAAAGAGTAGTACAATCGTCTCTGGTTCGCCGCGCTGGTTTTCTGGACATTTACGAGCAATGGCTCTATTGTCGACGATATATCATGACCTTTGCGTAAATAAGTTTCTTGGATAAATGCAATTTCTCACACTTTGCTTAGCATCAGGGTCGCATGTCGCAGGACGGCCGTAACGTCATGGCTGCCACCGAACGTCCGCCAACTTCACTTTGACTAGGAATTTACATGCGAAGTTATGTGTATAAATATATATACACATTGTTTATACTCTTCGGACGAATTGTCTGTTAGCCTGGATTGAGGCAACGACATGTCGTCGTAACGCGCGAGCTGCTTCATGTTTGGCCCGCCGCAAAACCACTCACAAAACGCGCATTTACGTCCAGCCAGCTTCTGCACAAGTTAGTGCTGCTACCCGCTGGTGTAACGGCACAAAGCCGCTTTATTCGAATTCACTTCGTCTATTGAATGATTTCGCACTGCATCCTCCTTTTACGGTTCATTGTTTGCCAGACGAACGCTCAATGGACGCGTCCGTCGCCTGTTGGCAAACAAACCATCTCAATTACTACCTCAGTCAGTCAGACCGGGTTACGCTGTCGACGGGCACAGAAGAAAAGAGGGAGAAAAAAAATTTATCTATATATATATATATATGTATATATATAGAGAGGGAGAGAACAATTTATTTTCACCAACGCGTATGAGACCCGGAGGGGTTTTTATGGTCGCAAAGGGAGAAATGGCGTTCAATTTTGGCCGAGCAATGGCACTTCGGTGATGGCCGTCGTCGTATCGGGGCTCTCATTTCGCGCGTTTTGCTTCCGTAAAGCGTATTCTATGCTGCAAGCGTCTTCATTCTAGGACGACGCCGGGGCACAAAGTGTCGCGTCTGTTAAATCGGATGAGAACACCCCGCCGGTGTCCGACAATTCAGTCCGGTTAAGAAGACAGGCACAGTCGAGACGCACAGTCAGAATCGCATCTAGAGCGAGCGTCGCGCGTATGTGGAAAGAGGAGTACGCGAGAGGAGTTATTCACGTACCAATTCATGTATCAATAGGATTCGTTCACGATTCGATCCGTCTCTAGACGCCTGACGGACACAGCTCAGCTTGGCCTGAGGTGAATACTACTCAGGTGAACAAAACAGTTTTCTGCAATTCCCTACGATAAAGCCTAACCACGAGACGCTCTCGGATCCGAATGTCGTCGTCGCACAGAGAGATGACACGCCGGAATGAACGACGCTGTGACAATGCGTGAAACCGATTGCGGAAAATACTCATTGAGAGCCTCGAAGAGGCCAAAATGCGAAATTGCGTCCCTGGTGACTCCCTGATGGTAGGACAACGGCGAAGACGTTAGCCCAACTTCCGTCTCGATGTTCTGAAACAATGCCGAAGATGTGTTCTACGTACGAATTTGTGCATGTGTCGTGTCTCGACTCTGTCACGTCTGTCTGCGTATTTTGAGTGACAAGTAGGTGCAGGACATCTGCTCGTCATTGTCGTATAGAAGATGTAATTATCATGTCAGTGTTACCGAGCTAATGAGGCTCGATTGTTTAGAAACCGATCTCTCGATGTTGGATGGGATGTCACGACGGAACGGACTCGCGTCGCAATGGCTCGAGTCCGGTGGCCTCTTGCGTCCACGTACGTCTTGAAAACTCGACGGAAGATGTCGATGTACGGGTTCTATCCTGGCCGTCGCTCCGTCTATGGAATCCATCCCATGAAGTCATGCGATATCGCGGACGTCAAGCGACTGCGAATCGACATGGTAGACTCCTACCCTATAGCAATGACGCTGGCTCATCGATTGAGTAGAAAAAGAAAAAGGAAAGGCAGTCAACCGACGCCTCTTGTCACCCGTTACCGTGTACGCTCCCACAATGGATCTTCATTTAGCTAACAACGGTGCTGCGACTGGCGTGTCAAACGCCGTCGTGTCCCCCTACAGGGAAGACTAGTTGGGAAGATCGCCTATTCTAATGTTTTTAGTCTATTCGCCAAACTGCCGAACACGACAACTCCAGTCGCCCATCCAGCCGCGCATCCTGCGGAACCCAGACCATGACCTCCTTCCAGACATAAACACACCTTTCACGTTTGGCGATATCAGTTCGCGCGTGCGCGCGCGCGCGAACTGCTTTTACGCCATTCATCTCCAGCTGATAGATGTACGTTTTTGTAAATATTCATCCGACCGGCGCCTGTTCTCCATTTGTCGATCGGCGATGCCATCAAACGCCGACTCCACCAGCGGGGCGAGAGGTCACGCGATAAAGGAAGAAAAAACGCGAATCGTTGTCTGCCGGTTTAGCGTCTTCCTCCGGAGCGTCGCGCGTATCGATATTCGCACCACGTGCTGTCGTCTATTTTCGGTTATTCGGTCTCTCGCCCGCTGGGCCTACGCGAACTGGCCCAGCTTCTTTGACCTGTCCAGGCCAAAGCGCTGGCACTACTATCGGCGGAGCAGCGTAAACACGCCGCCGCGTCGCGCTCACATGACACGCCGTTTCGTGTCTAGACGTCGACCTCTCCGTCGCCCAGTGACCGATAATGGCTGAGCTCGCATCAAACCGGCCATATGAACTCGGAACGGAGAGGCGTGCGCCGCGCTGACTGGCGGCCGTCCTGTTCGTATCGCCAAGATGGCGACAACCGACACGGCGTTTGCCATTGCCGCTGTAGCCAGCGGCGGCGGCGGCGGCTTCGTTGGCGTTTATGATCAACTTACGCCGACCGCATCGGCCTGGAATCAACTCTGATACGCGTTCCGTTTCTTTTGCCGACGTTTACGCAGAGGCCGGTGAGTTTCAGTGGTCGCTGATCCGGAGTAAGCGTCCGCATCGGCGACAGCTGTACCGATAAATAGATAGAAGGTAAATATATAAAAATATACATACATATTGTACATATATAGAGTGTAAACACCATATTAGTTATTCGTATTCTAGTTGTCTTGATTTCGAAGTACGCGTCGAAGTCGCGTATGCCCAAAGGGCATTCATTAGTCGGCAGTTCACCGGCAATTATCGCGATTGCTATCCGAGAAACATTTCAAGCTTTTCTACCCTCCCGAAGTTTCTCTCGGTCTCTCTCGTTACTCAGCATTGCTCTGAGCCACGCTCGGCTACGCAACACCTCGCTCACGCAGAGCAAACGTGCGTCACCATGAATACGTCACCGAAACCGTCGCGGCTACAGAATGACGACGCCACCACGACGAGTAACGAACGCGTGAGACACCCACTCCATAGGCCGCGTTCTCATGTCACAGTTCCCTCCTCTCTCTGAGCGACATCACCGACAAGACAGAGACTCGACGTCCGTCCGTCAAAAACCGAAATGCCACTCGACGGCAACTTTTTCCGCCGACGGCGAAATCCCTCGACTTCGCCGTTTCCTCTCTGCAGTCTCGCAGGCGAAAATCGGCCTTTTCCGCCGGGAGCGCCCTTCCCTCGCCGTTTCTACCGAACTGTTGTCCACGAAGGAATCCACCCAGTGCCGAAATGTTCCGTTCCAGCAGTTGCTCGACTTCTGCGTTGGCAGGGACTTCGCCGCAAGCAACCAGCGAGCCCATCCCTGTCGACCGCGGAACCTTCGGCGGGCGTCGTAACGGCTCCGCCGCGATCGAGTCCCGCGACAGGATCGGCCTTCTGCTGCCGGCGTTAGTCGCACACCCGATTAGCCCCCCCCAGGTGGCGGGCCATTGGAACTGCCCTCGACTGTATGTGGATATTCCTCTTTTGTTAGAGGGGCGAAGGCGGTGAGGTGTTTATGTGTGACGAGGTGCGCAACTGAAGTCTAGAGGGGGGTGGCCTGCCTAAGGTCAGATTCGTTACGCCGGTGGCTCTGCACCGCCGTGTACGAAGGCCACCCTCAGGCCGTTCATATGGCGATCGACGTCGAGCCCTACGAGTGTGCACTTCATGTTTACCAAAGAGTAACGTAAATATACAAATTCCAACTGTGTCATCGTCCGTCCTCCGTCCTCAACCTAACCTGTCAGGTGCGGCAGGAACAGTTTCCTGCAGGACAAAACGATCAGTACTCATTATTAGCCGCGTTAAGTGGGGGCTGTGTATCTCTCAAATTGCCCCCGCGTTCGCCGTGGCGATTTCGGCCTACACAGCAGAGGCGAAACCGACGAAAAACAAACAAACAAATCTGCCAAGTGGTGAACCCCCCCCCCCGACGAACCCAATTTGACCTCGTGACCCACGTGAATGCAACAACATCGGCACCGCGTCTTGGCCTATAGAAGACCCCATTCCACCGAGAGAAACACGCCACCAGCGATGGCCATCTACGTCGTCACGTGCACGTCAACGTGCAGATGTCAGTACACTGAATGCATTGTAGTCCTTCCGTCCGTCCGTCCGTCCTCTGTTGTGCAAGTGCGCGACGTCGGTACGCGACAGGGAAAGGCGCCAAGGGCGGGGTCACGCATACATTGCGCTACGTCAAGTCACGAACATTGAGCTAGAGATTACGTGTAAGATCGTTGTGGCGTGAATCATCATCCGAGGCGCGTACATGGCGGTCGTGGTCGGCGACAGCTTCGTGGGCGGCGTTGCGTTGTTTAGACGACGTCATCCGCGTCGGCGTCGTTGACTACGGCGTAGCGGACGTGTTGTCGGCCGGAAAGATTCCCCTTGCAGAAATCTCTTTCCTTTGACGCGGCTGTCGATAAGCCGGAGAGGCGTTATTGCATTACTATAGCCGAATTTGGTGGGGGCAGTGGTTGACAAAAAAGGAGCCTTTCCGCTAAACGCTAAGGCGACGGCGTCTCGGCTGCGTCCTGGCGACACCCTAGCAGCGTCCCAGCGCCGGTTTTGCGTGCTCGACGGCGAGTTGGCACGCTGCGAGCGTCTACGAAGCGCGGCGATCAAGTGGTCAACATGGGCCGTTCGATAGTTGCTGATCAACGATTTAGAAGCACTTCGCAGATGTTGTCGTGCATATGTGATTTGTTGTGTTGATTTGTTGGTGTCTGCCCGCGGAGAAGGACACGGGCTAATGTTAGACACGAGATAGTCTCAGCCTCTCGCATCGTTGTGTCGTCGTCAAGGCGTTGTCAGCTTCGTAGCAGATGCACGTGCATGTGTGCTTATGTGGGCCGATGTCGATTCGAACAAGTTAGTGGATGTTTCAGTCTGTCGTTGCCCGTCTGGTGCTTCGGGGTTGACAGGGGTTCGGCGGCGGCGGCGGCGGCGGCGGGGGGCAATGTCAGCATTCCCAGAACCTCTGTCGGATGCGCCTTGAAACATCGCTGGTGCTGTGTCATAATAGCCGGCCAGCGTGAAAGCCGTCGCGTTACGCGACCACACGTAGAGTATGCGTGTGCACGTACGTGTGTGTCTGTGTGTGAGAACTGTCGTTCACTTTGCTGAAATGCCTGAAAAAGCTGAGCTTCGACAAGAGCCGTATCGATGTCACTACGCGGAACGTGAGTGTACACCGCCACAGCGTGACTCCACTAGTGTAGACATGTCTTGTAAAACTCTATTCTTTCAAAAACTCGCTTGAGATAGAGGCTGTTCGAGATATTCGTTGACTTAGTAGACACATGGCTGATGTATGACGGGAAGTTGGCTAATTGTTTCGCATATATTTACATATATATATTTATATATGTAAATATGTAGATGTAAACATGTGAGAGAAGAACAGAGCAATTCCTCTTATATGTGAGGCCTGTTGAAAACTTCAACCTACTACTCACATACTCATCATAGTGATTGGGAAATTATCGAGTGAGTGTCGATGTCATTTTCGAAACGACTACGCAAACCCGATCTGTCGTCCGAACTTCTCCGCCGTCGGATCTACTCGTCTCCGACGGAACATTTACATCGACAATGAGACGCAAATGCAGACGCATTAAATGCAATACGCCGTTATTAACGAGCGACGGTTGGCCATGGTAAATTGCTTGATGCATTTCGTACCCCGAATTGGTAATGAACAACGAACTAGCAGATTCCCCGAAGTTCATACTCGGCATGGCGTTGGCGAAAGTGAAGACGGCAAATCTTCTCCTACAGACGCATGAGATCTGCGCGAAACGCAAGGCCGAAACACCAGATGTTCCCCATGCAGACGACGCAGACAAAGCATTGACATGCTGACAAGGTCAACACGTAATTGTTACTCGATGTGAACGATTTCCATGACGGCCACAGCGACGCCGACGTCTGCCATTGTAACCGGGTGTCGTATGCGTAGTATGTCGACGCAGAGTAAATAATTATCTAGGCGAATAGAGTACGCGTTACATCATAATAGCCTGAGCGGTGCTATTCAGATTCACTTCCGCGTTTACGGCCATTCAACGTTCGTTGAATAGCAGGAGAGACATGTCTGCATAGCGAACGACGCGAAATGCTATCGCAGCTGCGTGCCGCTGCCGTATTCATGCTCGTGGATGGCTGAGCACTCGAGCAATTAGTATTCGCTAATTAGAAACGTCGTTCCGCATGCGAATCCGGCTTATGCGCTCTCCGACCAACTAGTATCTCAAAATTCATTTTGGAGCAATTGCATCAGCACACGCCCGTCTCAAGCGACTCTCACGTTTACATTAATATCAGATAGGATGTATTAATACCGATCAAGATGAAACCGCATCTGTGCTAAACATATGCAAATAGCCCTAGGTAGCGCTGAAACATTAGTTAGCCGCCCAAGAGACGACGGCCATCAGATACGACAAGCCATGACGGGGCGCTACATGGGTATGCATCCGAGTAACAACATCTGGCACGCTTTGTCACCGCTATGCGTGTCGCGCAAGTACACAAACACCCTTGCCATTGTCCTTAGAAATCAAGCAGCCACTTTTGCCACCTCTCAAACTTAGTCCCTTCGTGCCACTTGTCAATATTAGACGAACAACGTTGTTGATTCAAGTGCTATCATGATGTTCTGGCGCTACGCAGACGCGTGCACAGCTGAGTCACGATGAGGATTGCCCTCGGGTTGTAACCGCGATAACCGTGAGACGATTCCTCCGCCAGCGAGTGCCCCTTACAGTATATTGATACGCAAACTGTAACACATTAGCACCGATTATTGGAGCTGTAATTAAATACAGTGGTGTTATTTGTCAACAGACTGAACTAAACGGATCCCCAGCAAACAAATAATATTAGTCTCGCGGCTACTATAAAATATGCGTATGCGAAAGACGCCTCCCTATTTGAGCGGAAAAAATGCTGATGTTTGATCTGACCTAAACACGCGAACACATCAAGGCCTACTATTTCGGTCTCCTTTACCAAGCAACGTCTCACTCACAACGACGCTGTACGCCAAGGGTGCGAATCCGTGGGAAATCCATCAGAAGCGCAATTAGCGGCTCGGATATCGGAAGTGGTCAGGGATCGATTTCGAGGGCAGCTTCAGCGAATGAGTCGGACAGAGCGAGAGATTTGTAGATGTATATCAGACCCGAGTGTCGGGCCCGATTAGAGCGACTCCGAGCGACCATTCCCAGCAATGGGTGGATCGCACGGCGAGGACGAGAAGCAGAGAAGGCGTTATTGCTAAAGCTCGAAACAAGAGAAACAATGCTTGACTGTTGCTGGTGTCTGATGCCGATGTATACACGAGGGCCGTACACCTTCTCATTGCCAGACGGCTACAGACGGTGTCACTCATTATAGCAGCTGACCGTTGTCGGCATTCTCTTCATGGCCTATATGGCCTGTTTGAACGTTGATTGTTTTTCTTTTTTTTTTGCCTTTCGAGTTGGCACCCGCGGGTGTTGTGGAGCGCACGAAAATGAATTCATGCTCTCGTAACGGACCGACTGCACCGACGACCGTCGTAACGGTTTCTGGTTTCGTGAACTGGTGGTGAAAGTAGCCGTAAATACTCAGATCAAATTTAGTGAGAACGGAGTGGAACACGTATATTAACATCTGATGATGACGCGAACCTGCTGTTCGGGAGAGCCACATTATGTCGTCCTCAAACTCACTTCACGGCGTTCATTGCTTCGTGCGTGTCGGCCTAATCATGCGTGACTGCGTGAAACCACGCCTGAACAAGGTTGCATCTATATAGATCCCATAAAGGAGAAACGCAAATTGCATAATTGAAAAACAAATACCTCTATGCCGCGATTAGATAGCTAGCGCAGGTTGACTGTTCCATGATCGACATTCGGGAGTCCAGCTTCTAAACGTTGCTCGTCGGCTCGGGTCGTAGGTAAGTAATGACTGCAGATTGTCATTAGAGGTAATTGCGACGCTGGCCTAGGCGGCCAACAACTCAGACCAGCTATCGCCGTGGTAATTTGTGTGTACTTAGTGAGTAATGAGTCGCTTGTCGCAAATTTGAATCTCGCTGATGACACCTAATTGTTGTGTTCGTCAGATTGCTCGAAATAGCCCTAAGAGCAAGTCCGGCCGTGAAATGAGAGGCCCCTCTGAAGACATTAGTTCGGCTATTAAAAAAGACCCTTTTTTTGAAATGGCCTATTTGGTTTACGAATTAATATTTCACTGTCTGAACGCCAATGTCAGGGCAGGGCGATGGTTGATGCTCAAGTCAAGTTTTAGTCGAATGTCTTTGACAGGCTTTTAATGGTTGAGAAAATGTATTATTCTCAGTATTATTATTATTATTATTTAAGTGCGCTACAAAGATGCTGAGTAATTATATTGTCTTCAATAAGTTGGACAACTCCAGCATAGAAATCCATTGTTAGGAATCCTCAAATGGAACAACTGACAAACTACTTTGAAATAACACCGCCCTGTCTCTGCCGTCGGATAGAAAACCCACAACCCTCTCAATATTTCCATCTGCATTTTAAAACGACAGAACCGGTTCACACCGTCAAACGCCGCACTCATGTTGCACCCTGGATTCATGTGATGCCCCACATGAATTCTGGCCACAGCACCGGCCATTGCCACGGTGTCTATCCACTGTAATGAAATATTCACGGACTCCTACCGGGCGGAGATGAATCGCCTGGCAGGTTCTCGCGTAATTATCTTGTTGCTTATTGCCAGGACGTACCAGGACGATCGACTCGCTATTGATGCGCTTGATATATAAGTAGTTGTTGTGTCCTGTAAAGGAGCTACTCATGTCACATGGAGTGGACGGGAAGCCATTCAGGTGGACCATCCACAGCGCTGCGATGTCACCTCAATTGCTTTTCGTGTTCCGCCAGTGAAGTACGCTCATATGCATTTATTTTTAATGATGATGTAGTCGAAGTGTGTGACACTAAACGTTGAACTTACATAATCAACTCATACGTACCGTGTTCGCGTTTTATTGTAGGCTAGTGTGTGATGTTCGCATAATTTTTCCGTCACTAATAGGAGGGCTCCAAAGCAGTTCTCTATCTTTCGTCGACGAATTTGTTCAGGTCTAACGAAGAAAGCAGTTCCTTGAAACTGTCGACAACCGCTTCTGCAACGCTGTCGTGCAATGCCTGTGCTGCGCCAGTCGCTAAAGTAAAATAAGGTGAAATATATATTAAAAAAAAAAAACGTAGAATATTTCTACGTTGATACCATCGCCCAATCTTCGTGCACAACTACTCTACTATTTCGCTGCTTCTCTACTAAACGACTCAATGCTCCGACCCAATCGGTCCTAGCTGTCCCCCACTCGCTCGTGAGCACCACACGTAACTCACGCCCGCCCGTCTGTTCGACCACTTCTAGCCGCTGTCACGTTCGTGCGCGGCGCGATTTTTCCCGTCTCAGGGGCTATCGTTTTGGCGCTCCGCGTCCGCAGCGCCCCCTACTTCGGCCGTCGCTCGGGCGGGTGGCTGTCCATTGAGCGCTCTTTTCTCGCTGTCGGGCACGGCGCCCGCTCGCATCCTGTCGCGAGTTCTGCTCTAGCGAGACGTGAGTGTTTACATGAAACCGTGAGTGGTTTCGTTTTCGAGCGGAGCGCCGCCACACTTGTCGTGAGCAGCGGTGGCTGACACACACACACACACACACACACACACACACACAGACACACACAAACACACATACAGATACAGAGACTTGACACGGCTGGCGCTGACTCTGGCTGAATTCGTCCGTCCCGCGACGTTAGTGCAGCTCCTGAGGTCCTGCCGTGCCATCGCAGTGCTGTGCGGGCGCGGTGCTCGCCTGTGCAAGAGAGTTTCGTCGATTCGGCTGGAGTTTCTGAACGAGTTTCCGCCACCTCGACTTCCGTCGCCCCCCCCCCGCAATCCCTCTCGTAAACGGTGTCGACCGCCCGCCGGGACGAGGGAATAGGGAAGTTCTCCAGAGAGAGAATTTGCGGCGGAAAAGTGAATATCGACTCGGGAGTCGACCGGCGACGAACGAATTATTATGAAGGAGTGCTCAGAGATATTCGGACGACCCCCACGACGAACGCGGGAGGCTGTGTCTGTGTAGAAGTGGATCTACCTTACAGTGGAGGAGCGGCCTGTCTCACATGTTTATGATGTTGTTGAGCGGTGAAATGTTCCGAAATCTATGACGGGTTCGCCCCCCGGATTGGCCACCCCGGCTTCAGGATACATCGAGGACGAGGATCCCATTCGCCGTTTCGTTCGCCACTAATTCTTTCGACCGACCTGCGCTGGCAAAGCGATTTTTACCGCTGGCATTCGTCGGCGTGCCGGGAGCCCCAACGCGTCCGGAAAGTGAAGCTCGGAAGTTAGGTCGTGAAGCATTTCGGCGGGCATCACATTTGCCCCCGTTCGATCGTAGTGCACCGGCGTAGCGCGTGTTTGCGCGTACATCGTGATAGTGAGAGTCTTGTTTTTTCTGGACACTTTTCCAGCGTGAGCTGTTCGGGAAACTCCCACCGGTGACAGCATCGGTTTTGCCCCTCCACCTGCTGGCCTGGGCCAGTATCGTTCAGTAGTCGTTTTTGTGCCGTGTCGCCGGCGGCTGGCCTTGCGTTCGTGTCTAGGACAAACGCAATCGCTCAGGCCATACCCCGGTGCACATTAATCGTTCCGCCATCGTTCGATTACGTCGTCTCCGTTCGGCGACTCGGCGCGCCTCAACAGCCGCAGCCAGGCGAAGTAATTTACCATGACACTCGAATAACAGCATAAGAAAACGTCACCGGACGAGGAAAACTCTGAGCGTCCATTGGGCAAACGGCCTTAACCGGCCCAGGACTCAACGCGTTACCGATCGACGGAGCCGTCGCGTCATCCGTGGGCCTGCCAAGGACTCCGATCCGTGGGCGGCGGGTGTCTAACCACGGCCTGTGCGAGCGTCAGTAACGGCTCGTCGGAAAAACTGACGAAAGGAATCATCTGCGTTTGGCGTTGATCTGACGTCGAAAGCGTTGACGATCCCGTTTCGGCGATTTACCTGCATAGACTCGTGCCGCTGTGTATGAAAATGCCCTATGACACGACTAGGTCGTCCGAGGTTTTGCCCCCGTCAGCTCGTGCAGGTAGCGTAGCCTAGAGCGAAGTGAACGCGCGCGGACGAAAACGTGGCCGAGGGCGGTCGATGCGGGAAAATTGCCCGGAAAGAAGTCGTTCCCGACGGTCGAGTCCTGGCGTCGTCGTGGTGGTCGCCCGACGAAACTGTTCTCGTTAGTCTGATCGGCACGCGGAATCAACCCGAACAGTGGCTGGCTGGAATTACTGTTTGCCCCCGGTGCGGAGTGTTCACCTCCAGACGTACATGTGAGTGTGGAGAGACCCGTGTGGCGAATCAGGGGCATCGGGACGGGAGTTGAGGTGGACAGTGTTTGCGCGGCTCATCGACGCATCGGGGGTTTGCCTATCGATTCTCGTTGATGTTGCCGTCCCGCCCGGTTTGCCCCTGTCACCTGTTGCCCTATCCGTGTGTCGTGACGTTTGTGGAGTTCGTCCGCGAACTGTCTGGAGTATTTTGTTCAGTGTGACACTGCAGGGGCGTCGGTGGGCGCGCTGACAAAACGCCCCCGCCTTCTTCGGACGACGATACAACAACAACAACAAAGCGACGATGGGGCGAAGTCGGACTTCGGAGGATATGAACGGCAACAAAAAACTGTCCAGCAGATCCCGATCCAAATCTCGGGATCGAAATGCCAACTCGGGGAGGTAGGCGACGGAACTAACGCGGATATTACAGTAGCAATAGTGCACTCGACGCCGCATTCAACATGCGCGCAAACATGATTTGTGTGTGTGTGTGTGTGTGTGTGTGTGATGTAGTATTTACGCGAACATACACGAATGTCGAATACCCTGAATATGTTCAAGTATTCTTTCCTACAGGACATGAATAGAACTTGTGTAGGATAGTCGTCGTTTGAAAAGGCGAGTTTAGTTGTTGCGCACACAGAAAACGTCCCAACGATGACTGCGAGGGCAAACGTCGTCTGTGACTCGGGGCTCGTTCGACTGCGCGCGGGGCCGCCTCTGCGTCATCTCCACTCTGACGTTTCGCTTTATTACATGGAAAACTCCGCTAGTGTGCCGCAACGATAACATCATTAATCGTCAGTTACCACTTCGTTACCGCGGCCATTTTTCCACGTGGAAATTTCGCCATCGCGACGCCATCGCGTGTGCGGCAACTCGCATTTGTTGCCAGGCCTTCGCCGTTGTTGTTGGCGGTGGCGGCGGCGGATCTGAGCGCGGACATCCCTCGACACGGATGACGGATCTATCAACGACGACTGGCAGTCACGGAATACGACGGACACGCTTTAGATCGCGTGGAGATCTGTCACCGATCACCAGTGCGGGGGGGACTGACGTTGGCCGCTTCGACTGACCGCCCTCCGCTCCGACGGATGCCTCCGTCGAGTGGAATCTAGGCGTCCTCGAAAGGGGAAAATATCCCCAAGCGTGCGTCCTTTCCATCTGCTGCTCGGGGAACTCACGCGCATGGGCTCGGAAAAAAGGTGGTCGACTGGTTTATTTTACTGATCAGAGCGATCGGGCGGAGAGTCCCTACGTTTACACTACTTTCGCCGTCGGACACTGTCACGGGCGACGTCAGCTGGTCTGAGCGGATCAGAATCGTCGCGTCGCAGGTCCCTGAGCCATGGATGCACGTCGCTCGCCGTCCGTCGCGACGAATCTCATTAGTCCTGTCGTCGCGGAAGGACATCGGGTTCGATTTCGAGCGTCATTGAGAGCGGGGAAAAGTGTTTTCCAGCAGGCGACCGAGTGGAAGTGTTGCTCTCACTGTGAATTTTGACGGGGCCGTCCAGACCCTTCCGAGTGGAAACACCACTCGCGGGGGGGGCGGCGGCGGCGGGGGGGCAGTGATACATTGGGATCTAGCTTTGCCCTTTCGGCCATTGTCGCGCACGGTTGACCGCGTCGAAATCAACCAATCCAGTCTCGAAGCCCAGCGAATTCAATTCAATGTCCCACAATAACAAGCGATGTTTTCAGTCCTGCGGTATTTTGGTCGCGTCTCAACCATTCCATCCCTTCAACAGACGCCGGTGGCCGATACCGCGTGGCAGTAACGGGACGAGATCTTCTTTGTCTGATAAAATGGCCGCAAACGGACGGAGTGGGCAGGAAGGGGGAGGAGGAGGTGAACGGCCATAACGTGGGCAATAGTCAAACCCGGCCCTGGGGCAGAAGACTCCAGTTGGGCGAGTAGGCCGTGTCCAGGAGCGGTGGCGTCCCGGCCGCATTTGGCGTGGCCTTTTCATTGGCCTTTTTGGCTGGCTGGCCGATTCGGTTCTTTTTGTGTTTTTGGCCTGCTCGACTTAGCTGATTCGGTCGTTCGGTATCGCTCTAGGTCCAGCGAATGGAGACGCCGTGCGTCGTCGTCGTCGTCCTGTTCCGTTGTCCAGCCGGAGCGCTCCTATTGGCCAGATCACGACTTTCACGCTATGTTACCTATGGGAGGCTGTGATCGTTGTGTCCAACAGGCGTCACGTGCAGACAACGCCGGCGATCTGCCGACCATTTGATGGGCGAAAAATTCTGGCGTATTCTCTCTCTCTGCCCCTTGCGTCCTTTCTCTGTATCTCATCTCTCTCTTTCTCGCTCTTCTCGATGTGGCTGTTCGTAGTGGCAGAAGATGATATTGTCCCGCGTCCGAACGGCGGTCAGCAGGGCAAAGTCATGCGACCGATCGCCTTCCGTAGACTCAAGCGTTTGTTTGCGTCAAAACGGACTAACGAGACGGTAGCTGGCGTCGGACCAGAGAGAATGTAGCGGCTACGATGGCCCACGGGGGGCTGGCTGGTCCTCGACCGGCGACACATCCACCAGAAGAGGAGGAGGAGGAGGACTGCTCCCGGTTCCTCCGATCACTGGCGGATAGAGAGCGTGGGCGTGGAAGAGGTCATTGTGCCAGGTCCTACAACGTGTCCAACTCTTTCGGCACGGGCTGTAGTTTTTCGTCGGATATGTGAACCACGACGCGCGCAACGAACGGGGCCAAAACGTCACCAGCGATTAGGCGAGCGGTCTGGCCAGTGGTCGCTCTTCGAGTTTACGGTCGGACAACGAGAAACCCGAAAACGCCCCTCCCCTTCCCCCCCCGGAGATGACGCCTTTCTACGTTCTATGAGTCATTATATTACCGTCCAACGACGCCGAGTCGAGTTGCATCCAACCCAGATTCCCATGATTC
>MNPL01014667.1:51536-70947 GCA_002081605.1 Tropilaelaps mercedesae | reverse complement strand
ATATATATATATATATATATGATTTCTCAAACAAACAGACCATGTAGATTATGTGATCGACCAGACGACCAACGGAAACATTGCCTTTCCTGACACTTAATATTTCTAACTATAGTCGTCTTATACATTATACTATATTTTTTCCTCCTATAGGTAATCGTAAAAACCATAATAGTAGTCACATGCCGTAGCACAGTAAGAACAGAAAATCAAAACTAATAATCCCATATATTAAGTCCCCAATTTTATTAGCCAGTGATTGGCTTAAACAATTAGACACATAGTATATATGTGTCTAATTGTTTAAGTTATTATAGTATACAACCTTAAACTCTCCTTACTACAAAGATACAAGACCTCCTTTACGAGTAAAAAGGATCCACTGCAGAAATAAAGAACTTACTTAATCAATATGTAGTTGGTACCAGTTTCAAAAAAACAGCTGACAAGCTTTGAACAAGAAGTGAGACGAATGAATTACTATGACTTACAAATCAATTCCCTTGATGTAACTTCGCAACAAAACGTTACACTTTTGTTAAATTCAATATGCAGGTATTTAATTACTAGTTACAAAGAGCGTGTGAGAACCAAAATCATTTCTTTGAGTGACACGATTTTTTTCCTATTTATAGGGATAGTCGCAAATTGTTCTAAGCAGTCTATGCATAACTAAAAAAGAAGCGTCTTTAAATAGTCTAATGAATGTAGCTTTAAAGAAGCTTAAAGATATTATTATACCTAATCAAATATTGGCATCCTATGACCTCCAAAAGCGTTTGATTTAGCAACAGACGCTTCTCCATACGGCATATCTCTTCTTTCACTTTACCAATATTCTGCTAACATCAAGAGACCAGTAGCCTTTTATTCTCGAATTTTCAATAAAGGAAAAATAACGTCATACACAATGTAACAATAAAGCATAAAAATTTGAGATGGAGAAAAAAGATTCATGATAAATATATGCAGTAATGGCTAAGCACGTCCTCACAGCTGCAAGTTTTTAAAATTATGCCGCATTCATCTCACAATTCCAATACGATATGACATAGCGTGAAACAGCGCATTATTGCAATAGACTTTTTGTAAGTTATCACTTTTTGTAAATTATTAAACTCTTTGTAGATTAGAAACGAAGACTTTTTTGTAACTTATAAAGACTATAAACTGATGAAAATATTTTACACAAAGTAAACACCATCAATGTCAATGAGTTTTTAAAGAATCGACCAAACTCGATAACGATGCGAAGGCTGTTCGCACCAGTTTTGAGATTGCAGTATACAGCAGTTTTACTTGAGATGCCACTCTATGAATTCTGTCTAATAGATGCCTTTAGTTGGAGAGGAAGCAATGTGCATTTCTAGAGAAGTCACACTAGGCACAACTTAAATCAGAATAAGTTACACGTAATACACTGTGGTGTATTAAAATGCGATCATTAACCAAAACACAATGATTAACGCTATTTAATAATGCGTGTCTAACTAAAAGCCCAAATTATTTTTGAAAGAATGTACTACACCACCGCAGAGGACTTGTGGATTACCTCTGGCACGGTATGCTTCTACTTATTATCATTGATGTTACGAGAAAATGAGTCAAAGTATACCCTATAATAACGATAAACAGATAGTTAAAACACTATCGACAGTCTAGTGTAGGTATTTGTTTGCTTCGGATATGTAAGTTGGTTTACTGAGCGAGCGGTGCCAATAATAAAATAACACCTACAAAAATGTTGAGCACTTACCTTCATGGCACATCAGCTGTACTACTAATAAGAATCCGGAGCTTGCCTACGAAAAAGATGCGAAGTTCTCTGGGCAAAGTATTATTATGACGATCTTTGAACGACAAAGCTGCAGCTATTTGTGAAAGTAAAAAAGGTTAGAAATAGGCATCTCTGAATGCACAAAGTTTAGAACAACCGAAAAAGTTGCATTCCATGAATGCAATAAAGCGTCTAAAAATGGAGTAAAGAAAAGATGCACAAAATTTTACAGCTGTTCTTAAAGCGCCTAGATCTTATCTAAAAGCATGGTATATTGTCTTGATATAAATTAAGTGCGAAAAGTAACAAACAGGCCAACGCACAACAAGACTCAAGACAGATCTTAATAATAACGTAAATCAGTGTTGCTTATAACCTTTAAAGTATAAGATATTTTCTATAATAGAGACCAGGGTATGACGCTTGGGTAATCCCCAAGCACAAAAAACAGAATGCCCTCTATATGAATCAGGTTTGAATTAGTCAAAAGAAATCCAAAGATATCGCTAGATTTGTTTAACGCAGAATTGTACCAAGACATGAGTAGTAAAACGTTGTACCAAAATATATAAATATCACCGGTAAGGTAAATGATATCCATTGATGGTAATGGAGTGAGGTCTACTCATCTCATAGGTGAGCTCGCGGTGCAACTGAAATACATCCCAGCTTGGCACTACGTGACACAAAATACCTTTAGAAGCGCAGTATAGTAATATTGAGTTTTTAGGAGTATATTCAAAGCGGAGGAACTCAAAAAAAGAAACTCAAGGCGTTTGGAAATATAAACGTACAAATAGTCAAGAACATTATTGTATTCTTTATTTTATTCAAACAAAACCTATACACAAATACATATCCGTAGAAATAAATCCGGTTTCTTTAACGGCTGCCCATCAGCCAACATATATCGTCCACGGTAGTGCTTGCTGCATAACTTCGTAAGACGGACCCCATTAATGTAAACGTGCAACGGCGGGGATCGAACCCGTGCATCTTCTATTTCTTCCGGTTGTGAAGCGTATGCGAATGTACCAAATTACCGAGCTCTAAATCCAATAAGCCAGTAACGAGTGAAGTACTCTTTACTGTCGATTATTACTATAGGGCAATTATCAAATATGTAAGCGAACGAGGGAAAATAATCGTAAAGTTTGCCTTCTCTAATAATTCCACTTCGTTCGTAGGTGATTCAATGAAATTTCATTAGAAAAGGAAGAGGAACAGAGATGAGGGAAAGGGAGAAATATAAAAGAGGGTTAAAACAGACAACTTCATTTTCCCACTTATACCTTTGAGTGTAAGTCTGACATGAACAAGTACGACTCCAGCAAGCGGCTACGCCAGATCGACGATGTTCAGACATAAGTAAGTCGTGGGGTGTTATTTCAAATGCGCCTTTAGAATCATAGACGACAGTCAGAAACTCCTGAATTTACACATCATGTAATATCATTGAAGAAGACCAATGAGGTTTTTTGGCCTATTGCTACATTTTTGAAAAACAATGCCTGTGCCCCTTCGGGCTGCGTTTCATCTTTAGGTTTACGCGATAGTGGAGGACAGAGCAAAAACGGAGTAGATAGAAAATACGTAGCTTCCCGGAATGTAAGTCGAACTAAATGTATCGCTCCGAAAATCTGCTTTTACGATCTTGTTTGTCATCTTTTAATATATTAATTTTAAAGGGGGCGCAGAAGTAGCTTGATCTGCCTTCATAAAACAGTGGCTGAAGAAAAATTCAGAGATGCCTTCTAATTCATAAGCGGTCGTTAACTAGACCAATTATTTATAAAAGTATTGTTTAAACAGAAAAAATCAGTCAAATTTGGACACACCCAATTATATACGTGGACATTTTGTTTGACCTTATGTCGAGATAGTATAGACGTGTGTACATATATACATATATATTTATAATAGGTAGCTCCGGGTTATGTAAGGGGACAAACTGGAATAAACTTTGAATCAAACAAGATAAAACAAAGACATTTTAAAATACGTAAGGGGTGCTCGATTTGTAGTGACCACGACGGAGCCAGAGCTGTAGGAGCCTCAGGGCGACCGCTCATATACCATTTGCGTTGCCTATCATAATTTGGTCATCAATAGCTTTTTTGAAGAAACCGATGTTTGCATAATGTACGTAAAGAACTTCTTGCTTGAGTGCATGAAAGCAATGAAATCACAACGGCTCAAGCCCGAAAAATACCGAAGTTTCTTCAAAAACTTGAGATATCGGGGGCATCAAATTTTTCGTTTTGACCTCATGTCTCGTAATAAACAATTCTGTGAATGTTCATTACAGTACGAGTATAACTTTAGACCTATATCCATTCTATATTATCATTCGAGATGATCTCTCTCCTCCTTGAAACGATTGTCTGATCTGAATTCATTTGGAAGGCGGTCAAAATTAACCCGTATCACGTTTATCGAACAGTAGGTGCTAGACAAATCGTTCTCCACGTCTATTGAATAAAGCTCAACTGGCTTCTATTCGAAAACAACAGAAGGCTGAAAGTATAAACAAACGAGATAAATAACAACGATACCATATATATATATATACATTTCGACGGGTGTCCAACTTGTGAATTAAGTTTCAGAAACAAAAAATGCAGTAAAAAATTAGTTTGAAACTTCTAAGGACTACATATTTTCTCTTTTTTGATTCAATTATTTATTAAAATCACATAATTGATTCATTCATTCATGGTAAATGAAGAAATCAATACATTAATAAAGCTTGTCTAACCTGCTGTGTTCGTGAGACCTCTCAAGGAGCATCAATAATTGACAAATACTTCCGCCCCCACGAGTACGTCTCTTCTTGTACAAGACCATATATCACGATCATACAAACATCTAAATGTAGGTATCAGGCAAAATAAACTTTCGATATTCTTAAAATGTACTAAATCTTCTTATCTCAATTTACTCGATACGAGCAATAATAATACGATAACAATTCAGTATAAATATGCTAATATAAATGCGGCTACATATTCCGATGATATTACTATTCTTCTCAAAACAGACCATCGTTTTCTAGATCCCTCCACAGTCTTCTAATAATAAACGACTTTGAATTTCATTTATGATATGAGGACCGCTCTGACATGCAACTTCTCCAGCTTTGTAGAATGCTTCCTATTATAAGAACTACGGATTATTCTAAACGCAGAATTTTTTCCGTCAGTCTAAAGTTCGTGCATTATATAGCTATAAGACACAAAATGTAAGTTCTCAAAATGTAAAAGCTCTAAAGAGTTAGAGAGGAAAAATCATTACATTATTTTGTTATTGTGCGGTACGAAACTGCTGTCGCACACACATATCATAGAGGCACTAAGATATGCATCCATATTGGAAATAATAATAGATTGTACTGTAACCAATGGAATTTCAATAAACCGGCAGGTACAAATCGAACCAACTGCTTTATTCGGGAGTTCACAAATTTAAGCAGTTTGGAATTGACCCGTTTGTGTCCATTCGCTGATAATATTTATTTCAGACTGTGTCGTCCACGCTTATCAGCGGGCAGACTTGTTTTTTCAACGCTTCAGTCTAGCGGCAGAAAGCTCTCTGTAGTAGGGTTATTGCAGGCAGCCGCGGATTCCGTTCGGCATTGTGCGGTAGTTCTTCAGCTGCTCAGATTCCGAGTCAGGTTCGGGTCGTGGTCTTCGGCGGTCATGTTTGGCTAGCCGCTATCGCTCAGGAACACTCCTCCCTCCTGCTTTAGCAACCACAGAGCCAGCAGCAGCGGAAAAATTTGACCTCTATCAGGACAGTCGAGTATGGATTGTGGAGAGAACGAAAGGCAGAAGTTGCTAAGGATCGAGTTTTGGAAGAGTGCAAAAAATAAATTGGAGTTGATTTAAGCTACAGACCCTTGTTATAGCGAAAATAATTTAAAACAGATAACTCCCACAGTAAATAAACTGGTTGCGTCATATGACCAGGCTCACAGGGTTGGAAACAAAGCAATTGAGCAGAAAAAGGCTGGTCATTTCCGCTTTTATAGTACGTGGAGAGTCCGAACTACACGTTGCTTCCGCAGTTTATCAGCCATTCTACCTGTTCAGGGGGACTATTGCCGCAATGTGCTGAATTTTGCATTTTTGCATTATGGCCATGACCCACGCGCGTAGACCGTTTATAAGACTTGGTTTCAAATTGTACAATTTGCTGCCGGCTATATTAAGCTTTTTATCGTATTGTCTTCTTCCTTTCGGAGTACTTCTCAGTTGGGTTACAGTATATTTTGTTGTTGTTCGATGGTTCATTTTCTTCAGTAATTTAACTACATAATTTCAATGCGGTTCATTAAAGTAAGCACCGATTTCAAGAAGCGACGATTTCAAGTGATTATGAGCCCTCGATGAAGCCTTTGAAAACGTTTATTCGCATATCTTATGAGGGATAATTTAGTGACTTCTACGTGCGATCTTCAATGTATCAGCACCGCACGACGGGCATAAACTATAGTCGCGCAACTTTCGTAGTGATGTTTTATTTTAAGCATTCTAGCTAATAGCTTATAGAACGATTACGTTTTATATAAAAAAACGTTGCTGCATGGTAAAGAATTATGCTAGTAGTCAACACTGATATATAATGTGCGCATATACAAAACATAACCTTTAGCTCCTATGGCGATATTATTACGGTCGTTGCGAAGGTGAAAAGAAAATCTGTTTGAATCGACATACAGTAGTGTCTAGCATATAAAGAACGTTGTTAGCGCAAAAGCTGTAGTTGTTTTGCTTAATTGATGTCAAACGTGTACTTAATCGGACTCTCTTCCCGTGTTTAAACAATTCACTTGTTTATTAGGTCAGCATTAATGTTCCAATAGTTTATAAACCAAATTTACCGTACACTGAATAAGTTAGCCTAAAATGTATAATCTGATAAAATAGTAGGATCCGCGATGGTAATTATGGATACAAAAAACGGTTATGCTTCCTAAAGCAATGCATCCCTTACTCGCGCATTGTATTCCGAAGACGTGTGGGAGACGAAGTATCCAGCATCACCGCAAGTGCCACTTTTTTTTCTCCCTTCTTTTTCTACCTCTTTTTCGTTTTGTTTAGCCACAGAGCCGCGAGTCTATTGGGTATCGCCACGAATGAGGAAGTTACTGCCAACGACACCCCAGTATACCAGTATCATTCGAGGTAGAGACTATCGAATCCCATGGGAGGGTTGTAGATGTAGGGCACAAGCGATCGGATAAAATGGAAAGCGTGGGGACGCTTCTCAAAAATAGTCCGAGAAACTCGACTGAAGTCTCTCCTACTTCCACACAAACGGGTGTGTTGGGTCGGCGAAGGGGTTCGTGTTATGGGCAATGGGGCACAGTATAACAGAATATACCGGACGTGGCTGGTTGTGGAACTTCGATTCTGTCGGTAAGATGATGCGTACAATGCAGCACGCACCGCTGCTGAAGCCATGTGCCAGTATTAGCCTTATACGGGCGTCTGGCGTGGTATGCAGTATCGCACATGCGCACAGCAACAACAACCATATTTTTGGGTGGTTGAGGCTGTAGGAACGCGTTCGAATGGAGAAGTCATCAAAACGGCATCATCGTTTGGGGACGCAGGTCTTATCCAAACTGCCGCTACCAACCAACGTTCTCCATGCCACCCCATCGCCCTTTCAACCCATACGACGGCGAACTACCCTGGGGTGTAGCTTATTTTGGTCCTAAAGCTACGTTATCATTGTTATTGTACTCCTGTACTATTATTCAGAACGCATATGAGTACTTCGACAATACAAACAATATGTGTGCTAAAGAATGTTGCGTCGGCTAATCTTATAGTACGTGTTCTTGCAAGACCTCTTGCTTGTCTTAATTTAGTTTACGTATCACTGTTTTTTTACGTACAAATCAGACTGGCCAGTTGCGTAATAGCTTATGTCATCGACGGGAAGACAGGATTTTGTGCGTACATTCTACTAAGTGCCACAAGAAGGCTACTTCCCTTTTCTTCCTAAGTCAAGAAACAGAGAATTCTTGAGAATACGACCAAAAAAGACTATAGCCCGCCGCTAACATTCGTTGTAATTAGCTCAAATGTTGATTATATTTATACAGGACCGTGCACTTTCTTTGCGCTCCATATTTTATGTTTTGGCGATATTCTCCTTCCTACTGATGTTTTATTTTACGCATTATAGCCAATAACTTATTAAATCATTACGCTTTACAGAAATATTGCTATTCCACGGTAAATAATTATGCCATTAATAAATAACAATATGCAACGTATCCATATACAGAGCATATTCTGCAACTCATAAAAATTCACTACCAGTTATGGCAAAATTTTGTGCGTATTTCAGTGAAAATGCAAAGAGAAAACACATCTTAATATTTTAGATTGTTAATTTACAAGCTTTTCAAATAATTTTATTTTTTATCGCAACATGAAAGCTGTCTTAATTACAATATGACGTCAAAACTAACCTAGAACTCATTACCAAAAGTTATATTATGAATAAATGCTCATGTTGCATTCTGCTGTCAGAATTTAGCAGGTTTAGTATATTTTTTAAAGTAAACCTGCATTATTTCCGGACAGACATTTGCTTATTTCAACAAAAAGCTCGTCCATTTTGCGGAGCGAGGACTTTCTCGTTCGAGGGGCATCCGTCTTCATCTCGCCATCGATAGGATCGAATTGTAACGCTCTTGCTACGAGTTCTTACTTACCTGGCAGGTGAAGATATGTTGCCAATATAAGTATCCTGTATCACTCATTACTTCACCGCAACAAATATACATACCTGATACGCACAAAAAATGCACTCTTATCGACACAGTCTGTTGATACAGCTTCACAAGAATGGATAAAATGTCACATGCGCATTCGCAGCTAAAGTAAAAACTGCAAGACAGATTTTTGTTGTTTTATTTAAAAAGATTACAATAGATAGACAATTTAATAATAGACATTTTATGACTACAGAAAAAATATTTTTCAGTTAAGTCTTTGGCTTTTTGGCACTTCGGCTCTTTTTAGCGGATTTTTACTGAAAATATTATATTACACAATAGGGGAAGAGAGAAAACGTGCTTTTATTTATAGTATTCTAGCAATGCTGACTTTATTAATGCGAAATGTTATTTTCATGACATTGTCATATAAGATCTATTCTTTGTCATATTTCAGACTTTTCTTTAGACTTTATAGTGTGAAACGCATGGATAATAGGAGTATAACTGATTATGTACTTATGTGTCAACCATATGCTTCTCTTGTTCAAAGGCTAGCAAGAGCTTGACTGATATGTTCGAACATATGACAATGAACCTCGTTCAAAGATTTAATTCTTTTCTGCAAAGAACAATTTCTCTCGCCCCTACTGGCATGTTCTACACTTATAGAGCAGACTAGAGCAGCTATTGATTTAAGACGCGCTACTAATACTATACCAATTCTCGTCGGTAAATATTGTCGTCTTCACTTATTATCTTTAGGTCTATACCCCTATTTCCTAATTCAACTTGACTTAATAATGTTCTGCCCCGCCTTAATTGTGAACTTATAGACCAAGATAGTTTGTCTAATTAGGTTCAGTTCCCAATTTACCGTTCGCTGCCAATGCAATCCCTTTTAGCTTATTTGACGATGCTCGCACTGGGCGATGCGGAATAAGAATATTTAGTCCAATATAATACGAATGTAGCTTCCTCTTCTTTTAGTTAAATATCAGCACTAAAGGAATTATTTTTGTGAGGTACTGTAAATTGCAGCTTCTTTTATTTATAAACAACCAAGGATGCATAGCACTGTGAAACATTAATTAATGCAATATGTGAATTTGTAGCACATAATTACCAAAAAAGGACCATATGGAGTGTCTTAAAAGCATTTTAATGTTAAAGAGACATGCAATTTTTTTATAAGCTGACGTTACCAACTTTAATTTGGAATACACCGTAATTTTTCAGGAAATAATAGCAAACTATTGGGATTTGTTTGCTTTTTTGTACAAAAATACAGGAACTAAACTGTCTGTACTGCAAGAGAATTTTAATGTACATTCAATATTTGGCCACCAGCACGGGTAACTAGAAAGGGGTTGGCTTTGCGCTTATTTGCTGTGCTCAGTAAACGCTCAAATCTTTATAGCATTTTGTACTAATGTTTTCATAATACATAAACCTCCCTTCCTTCTTTGAGACTTGGTTGATTGACAATAGAATACGATTAACTATACGAGCTCGAAAAAACCTTTAAAATAGGGTGTTCTATTAGAGCTGCTGCTGAGAACATGAGATGTCAATTTTAGTTATAGTTCACAGAAGCTGGTGTGTTGCCAGATTCAATTAACGCGAATTCCTGTCTCCGCGCCGCCTAAGCTTGCAGTGTATTAAACAAAGGCGCATCACACGGGTATGAAGTTGCTAAAAGACGATAAATTTGGCCTCGTTCTACGATTTAATGCACAGGATCAAAGTTGTGTTATGATCTTGATTGATTCCAGGCTACTTTTTGGACATTCTACAAGCATGTTTAGATACGACTTTAACAGCGGTATAAAATTCCTGTAAGTAAGTCAAAATTTTATTTTGAGAAGTTTGAGCACAAACAAAAGAGCGTTTCCCGATCGACTGTCTACGATTCTCTGAAGCGTAAACGGTCAATCCACGTAACACTTAAGTAGTTCTACATTAGATGATAAATATCTCGCCGTTTACACAACTTCTGTTTTAAGGTTGAGATGAACACATAGGGCTAAGATTCGTGCTTTAGGCTAGAACGCGAAATCGCCCTACCCATGTTAGTATTCAAGAGTAAGAGCGACCTAACTTTGAAGCCTGAAGTTTTTCAAATTCATTGTAAAAGTAGTTTTATTTGTAAACGAAGAAGTAGTCTATATGCAACATTGGGTTACCAAGTATTCAATTGATCTCATACTCACTAATTAGTTAGTCCATATCTTATTTCTCGTACCTGATTTGGTTTCAGGTATATACAGGCGAATTGCGATAATACTAATATTATATTATTACTATTATTATTTTTATTACACAAGCTTTTGTATAAGATGGAATGGGCCATGGTTTGTTACTAAATGTTTAACCTTTCTCGTTGTCTTTTGGGAGACCAGTGTACTTTGTTATGAAAAGTGAGAATCAGGTAAGGAAACATTGGCAGGAGGACTATTATCGTTGCAGAAATAGAGCTGTTAAGAAAATAATCATTCAATTAAATCAAAGTTTTAGACAAGATTGATCTGCAAGTAACCGGGCAGGTTTTTTTTGGAGTAACCGCGCTGAGCAGGTGCTCGCCTCTAGTTCGATGCATTCACGACAACGGTAACGCCGATCAGGTTTAGGCAGTGACCTCAGGTTATTCTCGTCAATGAGTTAGAATAGAATAGACAGCGGCACAAAAAGACGGTTAACTGACTAGCCTCTCTGTAAAAAAAACTTTCTCTACGTGCGGTTTGTGTTGTTCGGGAGAGTACTACAAAGAGTACTTTTACATAAGTGGCATCTTTGTGGCGCTTGCGTGGAAATTTTGAAGCTGTTTTAAGGCACGTTTTCGTAAGGACTTTCATGGTACTGTTCCCGTGCTTTGTGGTATGGTGTGGTACATTTATAGTAGGTTGTAGTATCTCTTTGGTTTGGGGTACCTTATTGGTATTTTGTGGTATCTGTACGGCGCATGTGTGGTTATTGTTGTGCCTTGGTGTTTCGCTACGTTTTTAGAATACTGTGGTATTCTCCTAATTGACGTCCCCACAGCTCACACATGGACACCGAAGACCCTGTACTCGGAAGTTCTTCGGAGCACTTCGTCTGGGCTCCAAGGCCCCGTCTGGATGCACTCCATCTAGATAATGCCTCCATCAGAGTGCATCATTTCATGTATAAAAGCGGGATAATACAGATCTAGCTTAAAGCCCTATTTATGATAAAATAGAGCAGTTTTGCTGGCGCCGGTAATTACATACTAGAGAACGCCGTTGATGCAAATTTAATACTCGGAAAAAAATGTTGACACACGCACGTGTCAACAATATTGAAGTATTTCGATAGTGCCCCAAAAAAGACGTCACCGGTTTTGTGTCCGTGTTGGTTTAAAGTTTCATCTACAAGTGCTAGGAGCACATAACAATAGTGGTTGACATTGCGCAATCGTAAAAGCGGAATTTAGACCGAAATGAAAGCCAATCCTTCACCGTTTTCTAAAGCAGGCTCAGACGTCTACTTAAAATTAGCGGCATAAATTCGCTCGACAGCTCGTCCAAAGCAAACCTTGAAGATAGTAACATATTTTAGAAACACTAGTCAAACTCTGTACTGCAACCTTTATTCTAATTGATAATAGTTGCACGATGATGACACAAATAATGCACCTGTTTAGCGGCACTTTACAATTTGCAGTCTATCAACCTATATGCTAAACGCTGCAATAAAAAGCCCGCTGAGAAGCAAATACTCCTCTCCACATATCAGCTCCTCCCGGCGGCTCCGAGACTTTCCAACTCTGCCTTATGCAAAGTGGCTGGCTACGCCTTACGACGCCCCGATGTAATAACGTTTCCTGAGTGGCGGACGACACATACCCGACAAGTGGCAGTTACGTTTTCTGCTTCTCCTTCTTACGGAAACTGCTTCGGGGAAACCCAGTTTCAGCCCTTCTTTACCATCTCCTCTAGCTAAGGGACCGTAGACCGCTTGGTAGGGCTAGCATGCGGAAATACACTATGAGAAAAAGGGAGATCAGATTATAGTAAAAGATAAGAAAGACACTGGAGATAGAAGAACAGTGCCCAGGGAAACAACGTGTTAGTAAATAGCGAGGGTTAACAGGGAAATGAGGATTGCGGTTAGAAAAGAATGGAAAAAGGACCGGAGGATTTCTGATGGTGTACAAAACGCTTTTGTGCGACGTGCTGTCGAAATTAATTTAGAACCTCTAGTGTCCTAATGTCAGGTTACAATTGATGGTTATACTTAACGAAACAGTTGTTGCAACTGATCGAAAATGAAACAAATTAAATATATATTATATATATGTAGATTGATTATCAACTACTCTATAACCACAGCACTTTGTTTTAATGATTTGATGCTTTTTCCGGATCGAGGCTACCAAATTTTTCAAGAGGCTGTTCATTTTATAAGAAACCCTCAGTACGCAGTATTGTACGTGTTCAACTATAAATCTAAATAAAGAAGGCGAGTTTTGGAAAGAGGAAGGCCTTTGAAGATATGTAGTTAACATATCATGCACATTTTCGATTCTTGTCACGACGATTTATAACATGCATTGGTACAAAGCTTGTACAAATAGGCCAAGCCCGGATGGAGACGGCTATGATTGATCGAGGTATAATGAGTCGAGGCATTTTATAAAAATAACAGGTACGAAATGAGTAATTATGAGCAGTTAGGTGCACCCTTCTATATATTTTAACATCAAAATAATTAAAACGAAACTTGAAAGACTCTTGGCTATTTTATTTTCTAAATTTCTAACGTCTCGTAATATTTAACACAATTACGGTTAGCACATTCAAACTAGCCGGTCTGGTAACTTTTGAATCATACGTTACAACAATTACATTTTAGTACTCGTTGTAGGCACATCTGCATTGTTTATACCCCGGCTTTTTTCAGAGGATCAAGCTTTGCATAACGTGCACCACGAATTCTCTTCTTTGATGCACGAAGATAATAAGCCTCATAAGAAATTATAACTAGGGAATAAAGACGTTGAGGCCATCGCACAACTTCGCTTCTCGAAATCTACTAATTCATTAAAGCAATGTGCGGGGTCTTGCGTCGTGATCGAGCGTTATGTGATTTTGATGTTCGCCCTAGCGATCCATAAGCCTTATCAAAAACATGAGATGGAAGCACCTTTTTTTGTTTTTCATATATTTCATAACAACAGATTCGCTTGTTGTCCATACCGAGTACGACCATTACTTAAAGTTTGTATCTATCCGTATTGTCACTCAAAATGGTTTTTTCCTTTTAGCAACCGTCTCGTCTGGTCTCTTCAGGATGATCGGCACAAACTAATCTTTGTATCGTTTATAGGGATGGTATGCTGTAGCTGAAATTGTTCTTGATTATACTAGTACAGATTACGTGTACAAGACGCTACGTGAATTTATAATTGACTTGGGGTCAATACCCGATAATCCAATTTTGTTTTCCTTGATCATGTGCACTTCTTCGGTTAAGGTTCTATTGTAAGCACGGGAATGTCTAATTCGCTGAAAACCCAATAGGCTTTAAGCTCTTCATTTGATGTTTCCAAAAAGACTAGAACTTATCAATTACGGTGTGTTATAAAAAGGCATTGGAATTATCAATTATCAATTATCAATGAGCTTACGTACGGCTGTAACAGGACAGAAACAAAAACTTAATGATAACGCGTTGATTTCCTAAAAATTGCTAAGCCTTTGCGTCTAACTTTATTGTTTAGCACTACCACATAACATCTTCAACAGTTTTTTTCGGCTCACTCCGTGGTTTTCGTATTCATGGCTGTTAAAAGCTCGACGAGTTTAAATATATCACCCTAAATAAATTTTTGAAATTTGCGTTTACCCATTAGTCCAATAATCATAAGCTTGTTTTCTTGAAGCAACTTATTTTATTTTAGCGTGCGGTAGCAGCTAATGGTAAACAAAAGATGAAAAAATCGGATGTCAACTTAAATGAACAGGGACCAAGTTCTTCAACTTCTTAATAACTTCGTGGCGCCATAATCGCTATCACGGCAACGGTAGAAGGAACCATCCGGAAATTGTGATGATATTGGTAACGATAAATATAATATAAGTATTAGTACAAATCCATATACTGTTAATATGTATTAGTACTTAGCGTTCAACGACAAGTGATCGATACGAGATTCTTAGTAACACAAGTATTAAATGGAGTTTATCAACCAAAAGCCGGCTCTCGGCTCCAGCCCGGACATGAAAGACATAATTTGTAAGGGGCGTATGTTTAAAAATGTTGAATTGTCGCTTTTCTATTATTCCGATCTTCGTTTTTCTAGCGGGAGACGGGACATCTCTCCTTTGTGTTTGATCCGGGCTGCTCGGGTGTTTCTCTTCAAACTGAAAGTTCGAAAGTACAAACAGCACCAACAACATCACAGCATGATTGAAGGATTCCCGTCTTAATGCGCGGCGAGTGGGGGAGTCGAAATGCTGTCGGAATGCCGATCTGCCAGCCGACGCGATTCGTTGTGTTACGCGAAGGTCGTTGCTACTCAACGACAGTGACGACGATAGCACAACGCTCGCCCGGCGTCTGCCAGCCGGTTTCACGCATTGAGGAACGATGATCGCATTTTGATGGTCTCGAAATGCAGATTATGTCCTAGTATACTTGTGGCCCACGTGTGGCCTGCGATGGCAACGGCGAAGGGTTGCGGGGAGGGGCGATATCGGTTCAGATGATACACGCCCAAACGCGCGTCCACGCGCTTTTGGTTGGAGCCGCGTGGAGCTGCACTCGAAGTGGAGCTAGAGAGGAAGCTGGCAGAGCCTTGTTGGAGTCTTGGACTTGGAGTCTGCGGCGGGTTTCTCTCTTGATCTACCAACCCGTTCTGGTCTAGAGCATAGAATCTGCCATTTGGGCGCACAATGTCTCAGACACAGCCGCGAATGGGTGGAATTGGTTGCACGCGGCTGTGTTGCCACTTAGACTATTTAGGGCACGAACATTTCGGAAACCTAGATGAGCTCAACCAGGGGGGTGCTGTTTCACTCGCTATGGAAACGGCATTTGCATGCCACGATACGATCATCTTTGTCCAGGGCACTGCTTAGGCGGAACAAAATATGACTAACGGCGACAGCTTCTTTAGTTCATATAGAGATAGAAGATTGAAAAATAAGCGACTAGTGTTTTTTGTATCCCAGTTCTAGACCTCGGACTCTCGCTGCAGCTACTGCTACATCGGAAAATACTATAATTGATGTGACGCTGTAGCTTTTTCGTGCGCTTGTTCCGATACTACACATGTTTTGTGTGCTCTCGCATCTAGAAAATTTCAATCGAGCTTCCTAGTGACAACTTACGTGTAAGCCGAGTTAAGAAGAAATGGCGAGGAATCATTTTTTGTATTCATAAAACTAATTTGCTAAGTGAAATTTGTCTAACAAAGAAAACCAACAATACTCGTATGTACAAAAACGAGTTAAATGCTTATGCAAAATTTGACTAGGCTATTTGGCTATAAGGCAGTACTTTTCGGTGAGGTTACTGTGATAAAACAATAGTTACATGTCTTTCTATATTTTTCTGAAACTAGCAAAAGGTTTAACCAATCAAAAAAGCGTAAGGAAGTGCTTGTTTGTTCATACTTTGTCACGAGTAGTCTAGAATAATCAGATGGAGAGCAAAATTATGTATTGTCACAGGTTGTTGTCGCATCAAAATATTAACGAAAAATATCTTTACAATAACTTATGAATAGCCCATCCGATTAAAAAAGGTAAATAATAGAAATTGTTTGTGTGCAGCATTTTGATACTACAGTTGAAGGTAGGTTTGTACCACCGTAAAAGCGCGAGCTCGAACATGTTACAGGGAGCGGGTGTAATGATATTCACGTCCAATACATTATAATTTCAAAAAGCATTTGACCGAACCACGAAAACAAGCCCTGAACATTGAAATTGGAGGTACCACACTCATGCTGCCGTCAAGACTCATTCAAGAGCCGGTTTTTATCTTTATTCACGCAGCGCTGCTACATAAAATTACCTGCACAATTCCGGCTTCGCTTATGTGGTAGTTCAAATTAACGCAGCGAAACAATACATTTAAATCGAATGGCGATTTACCAACAATTATTGGCGAAAATAGTACGTCTTTTTAAAGATACGATATACATTGCTCCGTTGTAAACGTCCCTGGCATATTTCATTGGCGCTAAATTAGTCTACATCCCGTCATTATTACCATTATTGCCACGTTTATCATTTTTTATGCCTCAAATTGCACTGTACAATAACATTCATAAAGAAGCAAGTCCAGAAGGATACCTCTAGCTTAAGTCCATTTGAAGAGCCGCAAAAAGCACCTGTATGTATGGCGGCCAAAGCGACAGCTGAGTACGGAGGTCAAATCATGCTTCACTATGATTCATATCAGAAAAACTAGTAACACGTACACAAAGAAAACTCATTGAATAAGATGAGTACAGTAGATTTTGGTGGTAACACCAGCTTCATGTTGGTCCAACCGAAAATGGGCCTGGCTTCCTGTACCGGTTAGAAGCATGCCTAAATTTCGCTTACGCTCTGGTTCCACTGCACAAGGCAGCTCTGAGTTCACATAATAGAGCTACAAATGTTCTTATGACCGATAGATAAGCAAGATTGTACATATTCTCATTTCTGCCATCAAACACATCCTAAACATGAATAAAAATGCAGTTATATATACTTTTCTACAATAGAACATACGTTCTATCCATAACTTTGTTTTCTGAAACTAGGTCTAGATTCCTAGTTAGTGATAATAACAACCTTTGACGGCTCAACCGTAGTGAACTACAGCATCTGTGTCGGTAAGTCAAACTTTTGTTTGGAAACGGCAGTACGTTTAGCCTCGTCTTATATCAACCTGAAAATGTTACCGCGGAGACACTTGAAAGCGCGATCCATTTTGCCACTTTAGTCAGCTCAGTTTTTCGTCATGTTCGTCGTTTTTCGTCACTTTGCCAAATAAAGCACCTGCTGCTGTCTTGTATCGCGGACTAGACTGCTGAAAAAAAGACCAATTTAAGATCTTTCCTTCTTTTTCTTTTTTTGCCGGGCAGAGTTTTTCTGTACGCCACCCACAAAAACTAGTAAAGGAGTTACACTAATTCCTTGTTTGCGATTCAATACCAGACTGATGATTTCATATGCTTCATCGATAAAGCTGTTTGTAGCACTCATTTTCGGACAGTCAAGACATGATGAATTTAATGATGTGTGTGGAAGAAATTGTGTACAGTGGCGTGTTAGAATTGTCTTAAAAGCTTATAATGGAAAACACAATGTATATCAAGAACTCATACGGCTTACTAAAACATAAGCTGTCCCAACCGTTTTGTTTTTAATTAATTATTTCATCGATCTCTGTATTCCTTAAATCTTTCAGTTATTTTTAAGGAGCTAAACACTAAAGCCTTGTGACGAACCTCGGAAAGTAACGTGTCAACAGCTCCTCCCGTAGACTCATTCTATGTAAGCATATTTACTCGTTGTTTAATTTTATACCGCAGAGGTGTTACAAGGACGCGTGTGTATCCCTATGTGTCTCACTCAGATTCCCTTGTCTTCGATGTTAAACATGACCTCAATATTGGCGTCCACATATGCGACGCTGATCGCAGTAGCCGAAACACGCTGATACGGTGTTCCCGCATCGAAACTTTAAACATCGATACCCATCTTTGAATGTGAACCGTACCATCCCGTGTCGAAATACCGCGAGAAACATATTCTCATCTCGCTAGCGAGTCGCATTTCAAATGAGACTCAAACGCTCGTTTCCGCAACTCAACCAGCATGTCCCCTTTCGCTACCGTTCACCGGCTCCACAAGAGCCATTGCTAACAAACCAGAAAACGTCGCGAGATTCGGTGCGAAGTGTGATCCTATGCAAAGACAACACACTAAGCTATCCACCCGAGCCATTCGTCGACAGACACCAAACATTTACACACATACGCACGTGTAATAACCAAGCTCTACGTCATATAGAAAGAGATATTCGGTGTCACCAATGCGTAAGTGTAGGCGTGCGTTCGCTTTATGGATCCTATATGACTCTCATATAAACAGAGGATGTCGTCTACACTCAAAACCAAGACGGTTTAGAAGAAACACCAACTATCGAGAAAAAGCATTTTTCGCATTGTTAAATGACATTCCAGATTAAAAAGCGTCCATTGAGGCGAATTTGAGTAGAAACTAAGTTTAACTGCTATATTGCTCGATTACAAAAAATACATGTTATTATACTTATTATGTCTTTACATACGTCGCCTTATGTTTTTTGACAAACTTTTTGCGCTACTACTACAGTGCACTAGGAGAGCTATTAGTATATGTACTACATATGAAAAATTACGAAATACGTTTTGGAACATATCAATGTTGGGGGTCATCGCTTTCTATCCATAGGAATCTTTATGTCATTAGCATAACTCAGCGGCACTGCTAATAGGAGGATAAAACATAATAATAGCTTGAGAAAACTTCTGGATCATTAAAGAGGTGCGTGTACGTCTAATACGGGCTTATGCTTCAAGCTGGCGTTTTTATTTTAAAGGCAACCGTGGTGAGCATAAAACCCAGCAGACTTGTCGTAAAGACGATTTGTTTATGAGGCGTGTGCGCACGTCCGCTTGAACTCCACCTGCTGGGCTTACCTCAATTAACTGGCTTGCGACCTGACGCGCCATTCTACTCCACGTCGATGTGGTCGATCCCCGGGCGTGGCGGATTGCTTGACTCCTTCCTTCATTTATACGCCGTTATCGCTTTATCGACCCAACCAACTAGATCCACTTCTCTCCAGTGACTCCAAACTATAATACCCCTAACGTACCTCCTCTACCGCAA
>MNPL01014667.1:39447-50957 GCA_002081605.1 Tropilaelaps mercedesae | reverse complement strand
CCCGCCGCAACTCCACAATGGGTTTACGGCGGTTCATAGCTCCGTCCGCGTAGCGGCAGTTTCCCGAGACACCTCTATTAGCCCCCCACCCTCCGGTCCTTCATCCCAATAACCAGCGCCCATCCACCCACCTACTTTCCTTCCTATTAGCTGTACGAACAGTAGCAGCAGTTCAGGTGAGTCGACTTTGTTCTTTTCCTTCATCCTCAATCTTGACAAACAAATGAACAATATGAATATACGTAAGCGAAAAATATGAAATATTGGAATTAAAATGCTACTAGTACATTAATCGACCATACTATAGACCAACATTGACCGAAAATGCTACACATGTATCTATAAACACAATATTTAGATCGCAGAGAACAAAAATCTTTATTTTTTTCCACATCATCAACCCTAGGGGTATATTCTATTATAAATACAAATGCTTAACTACACCAACAGGCCGTTAGTAATCTCGCTAACTGACAGCTTAATCTACAGCACTAGTTCGTAATACAATATTCTCTTGTTTTATTATTAAAAAAAACCCTGTCTTTTACATAAAACTTTATAAATGTCCTGTACTGAATATGTGGAATCTAGATTTATTCGCAAAGTGTTTCATCCTTAATATGGTGACAAAACGACAATGAAAATCACACTAATACGCAGGTTACATCGAACCGTCGCTACAAGAATGTATAATCGCATTTTAAAGAGCGGCAATGTCTCCTTCATTTTAATATTAACCTTATAACGTCAAAAGTGGGCAGACGACGAGAGATGTATATGCGTATACATGTAGCTATATATATGCTAGCGTACACGCCAATATATCAGCCACATGTACAATCAAGCTATCGAACAATATTTTGTATTTATAGCTTGTCAACTATCAAAGGCGTCTCTATTTACTAGTACAACGAAAATTTATAATCTACTGTTATAATCATAATAATATTGTTCGTGATATACATATTGTGCTTCCATTTGGTTTTCATAAAAGCATGTTTGAAAAATCGACAGATAGAGTAGTTGAAGCATCGTTTAACAATAAAGAAACCATCCCACAGTTGAGACTCAATACGAGCCCCCATAATGTAACTTCATTCGGATTAATGTTTCTTCTCAGGTGGTCTGATGAACGTGCATCATGCCAACATTTGCTATCGGACAACTTTAGTATATACTTCCTCGTTAATGAAGGAATGGATTTATCAGTGAAGGAGAAATCCTATCTGTAACATTACAAGAAGTGACGTAGATATACTACCTAAAACTTCCCAGCAAGAAGGATGTATTTTTAGCTCCAGTGTCGAAGGTTGCTTGCTCCAATCCGAATACGAATGGTTAATCAAATTTAAATAAATTACAGAAGCCCAAAGGTTTCATATTGTTTTTTTTCGGTACGGGGAAAGCTTACGTACACCCTGCCATTACTGCAGGGTATATGGCGAGGCCAGTGTGGGATTCATGCTGAAGGCGCGCCTGCACCTTTAGAACTCATGCCACATTAATCTTCACCCATCGGTCTACGTCTTCATTATTAATAGTACTTCAAGCCAATGTGAAGAACGAAGTGCCTAGAAACGCAGTTTGGCTATTGCTTTGGGAGTCTTGTCTCAGGTTATAGATCCAAATACTTGATTCGATGGGTGCGAGGATGGTCAGTTATTTAGCCCTCGGGCCGTTCATATCAGCCTATCATATAAACTAGATAAGAACCGCGGGCGGGAAACTTTCAGGGCATTCGCTTTGTACATTTTCGAAAAAAAGTATGTTCATTATCTATACTAGTCGGTATTGCTAATTCTTATGTTTTTCAGCGTTTATTCTTAGTGTTATTGCCTCTGTGATCTCCTTTTTCCTTGCCGCTTTTTCTTTGACTGCCTTTGCAGCAGAGATAATCGAATTCCATCTAGTCATCTTAAGGACATTGCCACTATTAGAGATACCAGTTGGTGATGGTCATGGTGGCGGTACTGGCCGGAACGGTAATAACTACTTCACTCGACGTGACCGTTCTGGCCTTTTTTAATTATCTTCTTACTTTGGTCTTTTCCGCTCAGTGTTCGATGCTTTTTTCTATCTGATTCAGCAATATAGCTATAGAGGCCTGTCATGTAAAGCAACCGCGCTCCTAGAAACACCAAGTCTAGGCCAGATCTTAGCCTTGACCATCCGAGCCGCCGTACTTGGAGGTTCTCGCAACATCATAGGTCGTCTATATACTTCGTCTACTGCGCTTAAAGTCGCTTTCTTGGTCCAGTCGGCTACTTGTTGGACCAAAAAGGATGATAGCGCGTATTCTATTTCATTACCACTCACAATCGAATTGTCCAGTCGTTAATATCTATAGCTGAGAGGTCATTGCATCTGTACCAGAAAGAGGCTATTGGCACAGTATTCACTTTTTTTTATGAATAATTAAAAGAAAGATAGACGTTAAACAGCTCGTTTAGTCTATTTCTGTGTTTAATAATTGAAAATAGCATATAGTGACTTATGAAAAAAATACATAAAAACTATTTCTTGATCCTGTAGCGCTATCTCACTAGATATGCAATTAATGATTCAGCCCTTGGTGAGTTTGAAAGAATATTATTGAGATATATTTCAATTATTCATTTTTTTCGTACTAGTTGGACCTTTGATTGGTGCAGGAATGTGAATTACTAAGGCACTCTCTTAAAGACTATTTATTTTCGACAATTTGATGGTCATACCCCAGCCATTTTTAACTAAGTCCCTATTACATCTGACACTAAACGGAATCAATATATGTTGTTAGGTAAAGTGTTTCAACATCCACATACTCGCAAACCTCATTAGACTACATATCATATCGCAAAATAGTGCCGAAAGCTATAATTCGACTGTACACTGAGGACTAGTTTTGATATCTTTATAATTTGGAAGTCGCGTACGGCATATGGAAATACATCGCGTATGAATTTACTTAGAAAAAACATGAGATCCTCAGACAGTAATAAATGAGAAGACAAACAACTGACATATTAGTGGATATCAAGTGATTTTAACTTAAATACGTGTCTATACAAAAGGCTGAAATGTGGTAATTAATCTTAAGTGGTTCTAAACATATTTGCTATCCAGATATGTATTAATATAATATTATGATTCATTATGTACGTTGCGGTTGCTGTGCAGATGCAGCAGTGGGGGTTTACTAGGGATGTACGATAGGGTATAGGTCATCGCATAAGCACCACTGTCCTAAGCAAATTTGATTATCGTGGAAGCAAAGTCACTGCCTTAACAGTAACCATAAGATTCGCGCCGACGTCACCCAGAACGGTGTACGCGGCAACGGTATCCGATATGTTTGCCCCAAGGTTGACTCAAGGCTAACCTACGGCGTATAACTAAGCAAGCAAATAAAGATAAATGGAACTATTTGCAGGCAAGTGCTTTGCTTCCTTTTATTCACCCGTGAATGAGTAGCAGTGCGGTTAACTCACTAGAGAGATTACTGTCTTGTCTACGAAGCCGGGACTAGACATTAAATAACGAGCTAACGTTAATATTTAGCTACTAGAGAAAAGCTCTTCATGCAAATAGGCCAGACTAACTTGCATGTGCCAACCCACAAAGGTCGTATTTTTTCGCATGGCTTTGTTTATACAGTTGTCCTCGAAAGCAACGGATAAAATTAACCTTGGCTCAACTTGAACAATTTCTCGGAAATACCAGAGTCCTTCTTCTTCATTTTTTTGACTTATTACAAAAAGCTAACACCACATTCATTCTATTTAACATTCTGTGCAAGATCTCAATGTAAGAATATTAAATTTAACCCTCAGGAAGGACTCTTAGATTTAATTGTAAAATCCATCTATACTTTACTAAACCAAGCTTTTTCTAAAAGTCTGCTTGAAGCAACTACTAAATTTTTATATAACAATACTCCAACAGCACACTATAGTATACTTGTTTCTTATTCGACATTCTGCTACTTTGTACTCCCCTTCAACAAGTTTGTCAACTGGTAATTTCATCCGTCTTCAAGGTTATCTAATTTTCATCTTCCTATGGCACCCGAAAGAGCGTTACTGCAGAAGGTGCTCAAATTTAAGACTTCATGTCGGTTAACTTGGGTTGCAAGGGTTCACTCACTTCTAACAGGTCATACCGACCCATCATGATAGGCTTCTCTGCTCCGCAGCAGCACGACGTTATCCTTGGCGAAAAGAGGGAAAGTGGTGTCAACCATATTGCTGCTTCGCTGCCCTCTACTCTGGGCGCTGGGAGCCGTAAGGGCTGGTGGGAAGAGTGCATGTTCCACCACTTCAGCTTGTCATTCGTGTCATCATGCTGACATTTATGGCGTCCTCTGCTGGTCGCTTCCCACGTGTGAAGCAAGCCTGCTGTCCTGCTTTGTATAACGATAGCAGCAGAAAGTTAATGTAATAATATACAATAATATACGTATAGCAGTATTTCTACCGTTAGAAATAACTATATGACTCCTGTTGGTATTGTTGTAGTCGGCTTGAAATAACGTCAGCTTAACATTCATGCCGGTATGGTAGCTTAATGGTAAACGACAACTCTGCTCATCTGGTAGTGGAATACGAGGTCACACACAAAAAATTCAGCCAAAGCGCAAACGGCTAAAACTGGAAATAAATAAATAACTAAGTAATAGTAATTTATAGATATCATCTGCAAACCAACGTTTCGTTCAAAGTCCAATCAAAATACACTCTTAGAACATTTATGGAAATGGTGAATCCGTAAACGTACACATGAATGGTGTTTTTCAACAGATTGTACCTACATTTATCTTTTGACATCCCTTACAACGTTGCGCCCAACGTCCAAAAGACTAACGACATACTATGCTCATCGGTTAGATGCGGGTGTGATCTGAGGAGGGAGGAGGCAGGTATGTGTGTGAAAACCATTCGTTCTTGTGCCGTTTGCTCTTTTCTTTTTCGCGTGAAACTGATCAACGACCTAATAGCCATGGGCAATGTGCTAAAGTGATCGATAAGAGAGACATGGTCGTGGCCAGTTAGGCTGCGCGGGCCCTCGATGTAACTGATGGTCTTAGCCAATTGGACTTGACACTGACAAAGTACTACAGCGGAATTTTTAAGTCATTGGACGGATCCAAGGAAGATACCATTAGCGCTTGTTAGCATGAAATGACATTTACAGAGGAAGCGATTTCCATGTATTCCATTAATCTATGAATGCTATCTGTGTTTTACGTTTTTGCGAAAAAAAATGCATAAGAAGATTATTAAACGGAGCAAAAGCTTTAAAGAATCCAATAAAACGAAGAGGAATGGACCTCGTGGGAGAATAGGGCCGTTATTGCTGAGGGTTTGAGTAAAAAGCTTCTATTAATTTATACAGAAAGTCGTGGCTTGTGTGTTTTTGTGTGTAAACAAATACTAAAGATAACTTTACCAATCAGTCGCGCTATTCTCAGGCTCCTAATACCGAAACGCTTCCAGGATATCTTTTAGATTGGCCACTGTCTACAGTGAAAAATAAATCGTACCTCAGATTTAATGTATCTGAGAATAGAATATGCGTCTTAATTGCACGAATTCGCCGCAGGCAAGTCAAATTACTTTGCATTTTGCACCTGAACCCACGCGAATGATGTGCTAACAAATTAACTCGCGACATATGAGTGCATTTGCTCTAGTAATCATGATATTCGCGATGTCAACTTCCATTATGAGACCATGGGAGGGAAAAAAGGAACTAAACGTCGATGACTTTTTTGAGAACCAGCAACAAAGCAGAACATCCTTTCTTCCCAACCCTATACTCGTCGAGTGAGCAAAGAGTGGCGAACGCTAATAAACTGCGACACACCCAGTTTGGAGAAATAGTCTCATTTCTCTCATTGCATTCAAACGCCATGAATTACAAACACTAATTTAAACATTGTATAGGTTTCCTTTGACGAGCCAGCCAACTCCACAAAAGATACACGGTTTAGCATTACTGGCGTAGCCGGTGAAAATGTGTAGTTGTCCAGAATCACTTGGTTACATTACTTACGGGGGCTGGGGAGAATGTTGACCGTAGATCACACTCCGAAAGTTCATTTGTGCCACGGCACGGCCAGATTTTTTCCCGGGCACATAAAACCCGTTGTCCTTTTCCGCTAGGCCTCCCTATATTTTCGTACGATTTCATAATCTAACGATCTTCTGTGGGGCCTGCTGTAGTCGTTTTATGTTATCTCCAATGGGTCTCCAGAAATGACCTATGCCGGATGGTGGTGGCAACCAAAACCATGGCCTAATTGGAAATAGTCTGGATACACAGAAAAGGCCGCCTACCGTCTGTACTGACGGAAGGCGACGCAATTACCTTAACAATTGCAAAGTTACCAGGATCTCAAAATTAAAAACAAAAACAATGAACGAGCTGACATTAAAAGCGTGTGCCTTGATATCATGTGCTCTTCATGTAATACCGTCCATTAAAAAATTATCGCCCACTGAAGAGGTATCGCTGTAAATCTTTCTTTGAAAGTGAACTTGAAAATAAAATTAGTCGCTGTATACTTTCTTTTTTCAACCGTAGTGTGACTTATTTAGCTTAGACAACATTTCCGTGTTCTCTCTGGTGATTTTGAGAAAAACTGACTTCCTGCAAACTGACTTGGCGAACTCATGCCTCTAGTTCGAATAACAATTTTTGAATTTCTATAACAACGCTCTATTCCTAATCATTAAACTTTTCGTAAACTTCTTACTTACTTATGTTCTAATGAACAAATTATTTGTAAAGTTGTTTTGTGTGAAGAACCAAAATGGTTCCTTAAAAAATTTTGGCAGAGTGCATGTTATTTTTACCACTAGCGCAAGAACTGACTGCATACTTATGTCCTGTTGCAATTTTAATTATTGTTGCCACTAGTTTTTTTTATTCCAATAGATATAACGCTTTGATATCTGGTAGAAATTAAAAGACTTTACACGGCATATTTGATAAGACGATTTGGTTCGTGAGTTCTTGTCTTTATTGAGAGATTCCATTATATGAATATCCTCTGATAGAGTATTGTTCCCTTCATAGCCTTTTACTCCAGACGCTCACGGACAAATCGTTTCTTAGAAATGAGCTTTTATCAAACTAATACTACAACTATCAAACTAATAGCGCCTTAACGAGCAAAACATAATTTTAGTATTGTTTTAAGATTTTGAAAAACTCCTTCATGCTTAATTTCACGTCAATTGCACGTACTTCAATGCAATAGGTGGCCGCATATCTCTTTGGCCTGTTGATGGCTCTGTAAATGTGGTGAAAATATTTTGACTCAGGGTGGACTCAAACCCGTGATATTGGTACTTTTCCGTTGACTTCCGTGTTGTAGAAAAGGGATTTGTATATATATATATATATAATGAACATGATACTTGATTAAGCCAAGATATTGAATATGTTCAATTTTACATAAAAGCCCTGAAGTAGAACTATAAAGCCCTTTTGGCGCGTTCATACGTTGAACTCCAAGCCGAATGTACTGTTGTTACGTATCATACAAGTTTGTACAAGTCGGATTTTTCACCAAAATGCTCAAGATGCGTAGACAATTTGTAACCAGCTGCCAACATTTGCTCAACCCTTGGCGAATGTGCATCTTCTATTCGAAATGATATTTACAAATAATGACAGCGAAAAGGGCAAGCGGTATAGAAAACAACAGAATTAGCGGCCTTGTCCGCGACAACGACTAGAGAAGGGCACTGTAACGGCTGAGGATGCTCTGCCCTTCATCGGCGATACAAGCTAAATTTGATTAGCTTGCGCAAGCCACAATCACGGTCTCGGGGGTCTAGAGGAGACCTAAGTGCCGGAGTGGGAATGAGGATGAAAAAATGGCAAGGAATTGCCAGGAAATTTACACTGTAACCTCACGACGACAACGACGATGCTTTGAATGGGGCCTTCGGAGTTTCACAGTCGTAGCCGCACAAGAGAAATTCCTGGTCTTCTTCGGTTCGGAGCCAAAGCGGAGACTCAACGAGACTTGAAACAGTGAGAGATGCACTGAGAGCACCCACGCAGAGAAACAGCCCCCTGGCCGTTCTACCGTGCTGGTGCCGGAACACGGCTTATAATATTGAATCATCGTTAGTTACATGCCACGGTACTTTAGAGAGGCCAAGCGAATAGAGTCAGTACGGGAGGTCCGCACGAGGACGCGAGAGAACGAGCAATATCAGAAAACGCCTCAACGTTTCTTTGCGTGTACAACTTCGGCCTTCGTCAACGAAAACCACGATAACTACACAGTCAAATGTGCTCCGCTGTGCACCCAGGGAATGATGAGAATGAATAGGGAAATGATAAACAAAGATGGCAACGAAAAGATATAAATAGGATATTAGGAAACGGTGCTGCCAGACAACAACGTGGACAAACAGGGACAGCTCATAACGGTAACCAAGGATCCAAGGAAAGTCAAACGAAGAGAGAGAAGCGCTTCACTGTCAAGAAATATTTTCTGCGGCGCCGTTCACGGTATGCTTTTCCTAAAAGGAGAAAGAAGAGAAAGGATGCTAAAAGACACAGCGTACCGAGAACATAGAAGAACATAGAGTGGTGAAACAGTTAAATGGATGACATTGCGCGTTATTATCAGTCAGAAATTAGCGCACACGGCTTTACATAATGATATTTGTTATGACAATAATGGTGGTAGTGTTGTATTTTACATTTTTATGCACTTTTTTATGGCTTCGATGCACCCATGATAGTAGATGGAGATACACAAGGCTTGCACGACTAGACACCATAGAGATCGAGTACAATTTCTTACCTCACAAACGTGGTAATAATATGTACTGCATTCACATGCATTATAGATCATATGTGATATTTCACATCTTTATATGTAAACACTGGTGCTCGGTTGAGCTGTATTGCCCTTCGTCGCATATCATTTTAGTCCTGCCCCCAGCCTACAAGTTGCAATGACAGCGCATCGTAAAATCGATAAATATTGCAATCAAAACGAAATCGTTCCGGCGGCGACACTGAAACAGCGAGAAAAATCTCGAATCAAAAAGACAAAGCCTCTCGACAAACAAAAGCACGAGAAATGAACGCAGTAACAGCTGTTCCGCAAAGCGCCGTGCTTTCCACCATCACCCTTTCTACGGCATATTTTGCGTACAGTGTTTGCTGTACCCCATTTGGAACAGTGGTGGCAGCCGCCGCAGGCTTCCCGCAGCATTGGCTCGACATGGGTTTAGCGAGATAAAAAAAATACTTGAAATTTGAATCCTGACGACGCGGACGAATGTATGCTAAGACAAAAGACGGTAAGTTGGGTGGGTGAATAAGAAACCAAAATCCGCGAAGAGAAATAGGACTGGGGGACTCGGGGGTATAGTGGAACTAGGATTGGGGCCAGTGGCTTCCGATTTGCGGATCATCAATCTCCGCAGAGCAACACGCTCTTGCGCGACCAGAACGGCCTGCTTTTGAAGTCTTCTCACGCAAACGTTCGGCCGGCTATGCCTGTGACCCAGCTGAATGAAATGGAGTGTTGGAGAAAGTGTAGTTTAACCAGACCCATAGTCGTGACGCTTTTAGTGGTTGCTATGGTGCGGCCTCCGACAAACGCGACGCAAGCCGTCAAACTGGGCTACGGTAGAATAGCAAGCTACTGAATCGATAGTATACGTAACGACCAAAGCAGCCACCTTACAAACCATCAATTCAAATAAACGGACGAAAGCGTGCACATTCTTTTAATCGCCAACGTTATCCCATCACAGGGTTATATTTAAAAACAGTCCCTACGAGACGACGGTTTATGTGTCTCCGCCACCGTGAAGTTACCTAAAACGGTCACTGGAAGACCATAATATATTCTGTACAAATTTTTACATTATTACAAGGCTATTTTTATTTCTATATGTATGAAACAAAAATGTATACAAACATTTTAATCACCTATCTCATATACACCCGATAGATCTGCTATTCACTCTGTTTTTCTATCTTCAAATGGTGAAAAACAAAAATTGAAATATAAACTTTTTTGTCACCAACAGCACAGAAACCAGAAAGTAGCATCGTAGCGTTTCATTTAAACTAAGACTGATAAAAAAATTATTACAGTTCAGATTAATACACTTTCTAGTTGTTCAAAGTATTACATTAATACAGATATGCTATTACAGCTGTACAGATTTGGCGGGCCGTCGCGGAATATAGGTTCAAATGTAGTATACGTGTTGCTATAGAGGTTTAGCAGGCGCCACTGATTAAGTAATAAACAATCTTGGATTAGCGTGGGCGCACTACTTGTTCTAAAGCACATGAAAACACTTTGTAACACTTTCTTACAAAAACACTTTGTATAAATTTTGTTTTTGTCATGTAATCGTAGGAGTGAGGAACAACTTTCACTGCCGACCGCGAACCATAACAAACAAAACGAGTAGACCTCCGTGATATCTTTAGGTGACGTTATGACACCGGTAGCTCTCTAGCAAAATGCGGAGCGTCCCCGAGATATCCTAGAGGGTCTCGTACGATTCCGTTCATTGCCAAAAGCGGCTCAACCGAGTTATAGAGGTGCCGATGGTGTTTCTTGCCATGACCACCATTGCTTGTGCTGGTCGGGCTACACATGAGCAGGCCTATCGCCGGGGTAGGCTAGCAATCGTGTTCATTCTTAGCGAAATGACAGCTGCACGACGTGGTGGGACGGTCAGAGGCTATCAGAGAGGTAGAAACTCATCTCGTGAAGACGTCTTGCAGTCCGGGGTACGGCTCTTTCGTCCTATCTGGGCTTATAGCACGACAAATTGCATTACCTTTGTGTGCTACCTTACCGGACAGTAACGAAGGGTCTGTACCTTCGACCGTACGAAAGCTTAGTGGCTAAGTAAAGGTTATTAGGTAAATGTAAAAAGTAAGACATATGTAGAATTACATATATAAGCATATGTATAAGTCTACAAAACTGACAATAAAGAATAACATGCGAGTTCGCCTTTTACTTAATCGTTAAAAAATTGTGTAAGCTACTATACACTTAGTTTCATCGTCCGAAAGATTAAGCTGTTCATACAATTATGTTCATGTCCATATCGTAGTATTACTAACTTAACCTGTATTATTATGTTTATATCAAATGTGGCAACCTGATAAAATATATATATATTCATATATATATATATATATATATCTATATATATATATATATATATCAAAAAATGTACATATGAACGAATACAAATAACTCTCTGACTAGAGTGTATCAATAGTTAGTGTAGAATAGAAAAGAAGTAATGAGTGCCAACCTTTCATTTCGAAAAACTTCACTTACCTGAGAACATTCAGATGAAAACTTTCTGTCAAGACATGAATAATACTTGTTTTTCCACTAAATGTTCTCAGGTAAGTGAAGTTCTTCGATAATCCTTACAACCATCGCATACACTACTCGATAGATCTTCTTGCTCTCTTCTTGTAATTTTTCAATCATAAAAAAAAACAAGAAT